>LULA01018048.1:0-10969 GCA_002091835.1 Anopheles maculatus | reverse complement strand
GCAACGGAGTGGAACGAGCAGACAACACACACAATTTCGCGTCGTCATTTGTGGGTAGGTGGAGTTTAGAGTTCAACATTTCAGGATCTTTTTGTCACCGGATGAACTGTACCAGCTGGATACGGGGAACAAGAACCACATAGCACTGCAACACCAGCTAATGGTGTCACCTTTTGATGGCACGTGCATGCATTTGCACACCTTCACGATCGGTTGTTTTCCTGCTGTTCGCACGTTCGCTCTAAGTGGCCTCCGTCTCTTATCGGTCCCCGCAGACGGAACTCGGTCTCTGCACCGAGTTGTCGCAAGCGATAAGGGCGAAGCGGATCACGGATGTGCTTACTATCGCACAAAAACAACAGAAAACATCGTCTAAGCCGCCTTTGAAGAGAGGAAAAAATTATGTAAGAGCATGCGGAGCAAACCGATTCGGCGGGGTACGTTGTGTGTATGGAGGCCAGACCATAAGCGGAGCCCATAACATTAATCGAAAGTCGTCGTCGCGGTCGTCCTCGTTGATTCATTCCCTGCGCGTCGACTGGCTGGGGTGGATCGCGTGCGTGTGATTTATTTACCATTTTAATTGACTTCTGTTGACCCGGTTTTTGCTGTTTGCTTCTTTTCCCTTTTATGCAGCGTTTTTCTTTTTTCTGCGGTACAATATTCTCCCGAAGCAGTATCCGGCATAGAGTAAAAATGCAGCAGGTGTTGTGAAATAGTTGCGCTTCCTGCAGTGTGTGTTTTCACCCGTTTAAGAAGTTCGGAATCAAAGAAGACTGTACCAAACACGATTGCTACTAGAGCCTCGTCGATTGCATTGATCGAGTAAATATCGTGAAACCCCCGTGAAGGACCATCCGCACAACTACGGAACGCATGATGGTGGAAAAGCTTGACACACGGAGCTGTGTCTTTTCCCTGCTCTACTCGGTCGGTTCGTTTGCGGTGGCATGCGCCAGCCTGTCCACGCTCAACCCGAGTGATCGCATATCGGTACAGAAAGGTGCGCTGCTTATCAGCTTTGGGTTCGTGTACTTTGTCGCGCTTACCGAGTTTCTCAATAAGCTGCTGCTGAGGACACCGTTCGGGCACAGCTTTGTCAAGCGCTACCGGTTGCGTGTTTCCGATGTGCTGGACATAACGAACAAGTATGTACGCTTTGATGCGGGATCGAAATCGAAATCGAGCGGGTCATTAACATTCTGTTCTTCTCTCCCGCAACAGACTCGTATCCGCCGTACAGGCCGCTTTTTCCTGCATTGCCGGACTGTTTGTGTGCCGCTGGTCATGTCCGAGGAATTTTCTGCACGCCTCCCACTTCCTCTCCGAATCGTACGCGTGGTTTGCGGCATCGTACTTTTTCTATGACCTTTGGTCGATGTACAAAATCTATGCCGCCGAAGCGGCCATCAAGCTAAAAGTGAAGCTCGGGCTGCAGTCGGTAGTGGCCGGGGATAATAATAATGTTGGCACGGGAAGCAACGGCGGTACAGCAGCAAATGGAGCACTGGCGGAAAAGACACTGCAGGCGCTGGACGACATTCCCAGTGTGGGACAGGGTACACTTTCGTTCGTGAATCCGTGCAAACTGGGCATTCCAAGTTTTGCCAAATACCTGTCAACGCATCCTTTGATGGTGTTCCATCATCTGTTCATCGGATCGTACGGGTTGGTTGTAATATCGGTAAGCATCGTAGTAAGGCTTGCTGCGCTTGTTAGCAACCGTGTTAGTAAACGGAAACATGTTGTTTATTTATTTTTTTTTCCAGTATCTTCGCGGTGGGCTTGGAGATTGCGTATTTAGCTTCATGTTTATGATGGAGCTTTCCACACCGTTCGTATCATTCCGTAGCATTTTGAGCGTGATGGGATTGAAACAATCGAAACTGTACGTGATCAATGGGCTGGTGATGTTGGTCACGTTCTTCTGGTGTCGCGTCTTTCTAATGCCCTACGTCTGCTACTACTACAGCCAGGTGGTGAATAAACCATTCTTTGAGGTAATATCATGTGCAATATTAGCGATATTAGGCTTCATTTCGTCGTATAAACATTCTGTTTCATTTTTCAGGCCGTATGGAACCTTCCGTGGGGATGCAAAGCAAGCATTTTGGCACTGTTCCTGCCTCAGCTCTATTGGTTCCGGTTGATGGTACGAGGTGCGATGAAGGTACGTAGGAAACAATCTTCTTCTTTGCGTGGCAAGCGTTTCTCACAAGTGTTTCCCCTTTTTGCAGGTATTTTTCCCACCGAAAAACAAACGCAACACAAAGCTTGCGGCGAATTCGTGCGCCAACGAAGTGTCCACTAACGGGGAAACTCTGAAAACTTCCCAATCCAAAGATAGTGAAGTACGTTCTCTAATGTAAGGATAGCAAGTTTAGACAAAGGTCGGAACATGGGCGTTTTGGAGCGGTAAGAAGGGACCGGTGAGTAGGGCGTGACTAGGGCATTGACATCTTAGTAAATGTTAATGAATAAGTGTTATTTTGTGTGTAATTTGGATATATATTCACCCCGACCCTGTTCGATGTGTATTATGATTCAAGGTTGACGAGGCATTGTGAGGCATTGAAGAGAAGCGCGCATGAAGTGAGGCGCAAATCGGGGTTAGCAAGGGAGCGAGGTTTATAGCAGGGACAACTTACTCACTTCCATGTTTACAACAAAGATAGAACAAAAAGTGCTGCTGCTTAGTTTACTAGTCATAGTATTTGTGTTTCTTATTTCTTGTGCACTATATACACAGGAACATGTAATAGCTCTTTACACTGCAACCACAAACAATGCGCACAGACACAGGGATAAGTTCAACACACAAACAGAAGATCTTCCAAGGGAGTTTTTTTGTGGGGCCGATTGTCCACTGTACGAACGTTGTTTGTGTGTTTTTCTTTCGTGTATTCCCTTATAAGTTATACCACACTAATGATGAAACAAAACCAAACGTAGGATTACGAACATACAACAATCCCTTCCCATTCACACGCATACACCCATCCATACATATTATATTATATCATTAGAGGAAGAACATATACACAAGCGTGGCAAAATTCCATGCAGAAGCAGGACACACACACACAACCATTACTTATACAGCGAACATCTCTTATCGGTAGATGATAGACTTTTTTGTGCATTTTTTCTACAAAAACATTTATGCAAACAGCAGCGCACAATGTTTTCGTGCGAAATAGTTTACGAGTGCGGTTATACATGTACACACCACACTAAACACACACACATTCAGTCGTGAGTACGTAAAGGCGCAGTTACTAAGGACGAGAGCGGAAGTAGAGAACCGATAGTGAAACAAAGCAAACACAAATATTCATATAAATAATAATCAATGGAGCTTTCATATTAGTGTGATGTTTACCATGTTGTTTAGGCACAGGCGGACGAACGAGAGCGAAAACAGAAGCAAAAAGGCGATTTAAAGACAAAAAACGCGTTTGTAAATTTTTTGTAGAATCCGTATCGCGCTCATGAATGCGGCCCCATGATCAAATCATTACATTCGGACGGAAAGACGGAATAGGTGTATCAAAACTAGGTTGAACAGATAGACTGTCCTGTAGGCCGCGGTAGCTGCTGTGGGGTAGCGTAATAATTGGCTTACACACACTTACACGCAAAAATGTTCAGAAGATATTTTAAATGAAATGGAAACAATCTTTGATGCGCGGATTCTCTCTACGGGAAAGTAGTAGTTCCGTGGGTTCTGTAAAAGAATGGGGGTAAACAATCGATGTGGCGAAACGTTACAATCCCCTTTTGTATCGCACTTTGCACCTACTATTCCAATCGCAAACAGGAAAATGACGATGACGAACAAAAAAAACGCGTTGCTGGATATTCTGTCCGCGGGATGTGTTGTGTTTGTGTACCAATTTACATAAAAAATATAATGTGTACTGGAATTTTGTAGTAGCCTTTGTTGTTTGGATTCTTATCTTCAGTTTAGCACTATCTGAGTGGGCAATGCGAGTCTTGGAGGTGGTGAGTTTCAACGGGTACCATCTGCTTTAAGTCATAGACATCCCCATCCCCATGTTCCCAAAGGTATTGGAAGGAATTTTCGGTCCCCAAGTGTCCTAAATTGTGGACGTATAATTTAGTAAAAAGTTTTCGGTTTTCTTCAGTTACACCAAATCGAAGTGAGAATCGGATGCAATCAAAATGATTCAATAATGCGCGAGTACTCAACCACGCATACTATACACGCTGGACCAAACGTCAAACGTCATCCAACGAGGAGGGCGCGCACACATGGTTAACCTTCGTCTCCTGAACCCGTTCCTGAACAAAACGCGAGATTGCATTGCCGTGGTACAAGCAAGTCTTGATTTTCGCGTTCGCCTCGCAAATTGTACGTGTTTTGCTAACGCAAGCTAAAGTAAAGCCGTCGCAATCGTACTTACTATGTATTCACACTTCTAGTAGCCAAGTGTTTTGTGTGCCAAAGTGAAAGTGTGTGCATTACGTAAATAACAAATCGGTAGAGATTGTTTTGAATATTCTCGAGTACAATTTCGTGGCTCGGGAAATCGGTCGGCGATTGCTTTCCATTATAGGAAGGCTCAAGTTTCCCAATCATTCATCGCGAGGTTGTGTGCAGTGCAGTGTGCGCGATTGCAACTTTGCTCGTGTCCAATCCGGTAAGCACAAGTGTGCACAGGAACCGGAACAATTGGACATACGGTTTGGCCAGTGGCACAGTGCCCACGACAGATGATTGATGCAGTGTCGTGACGATACGAGTGAGCCCGCAAGTATTCAGCAAGAAACAGCGGCTGAGGCATTTCTGAAATTCAGAGTGCAAGCAGTAGCCGAAGCAGTAGCACCATCAGCCGACATCATCAACACGGTTCCGGATGCGCTGGTGGTGATTGCAAGTGCATCGCAAAACAGTGTGCAAAACGTTTAAGAATACATTCCGGCATACAGCGGGTAGCGGTCGACGGAAGGCGTAGTGCGGCGCAAACCCAACACGTCCGACGTGAAAGAAACCAGCATGAATCGAATGGTAATTTTTTGTTTTGGTTTTTACGTCCTTCACAGCAAGCACACCCTCTCCCGGTTCGCCCCGGGCCAGGTCCAGGACTTTCAAAAGGCGCTGTCAAATACGGCTCATGACCGGCACTTTTAGTCTAGCGGTACAAAGCGGAAAGCCGACCACTTTCTTCTGCGTTGTGCTTTGGCAGTGCTATTTGGTCAAAACGGTACTGGCCGGGGACGGGCGTTTGCTTGATCCCTGGCCGATAAAGCGGTATTTTTTCTACATCCCTCAGACTGGCTCGGAGATTTGCGGTAGGAATCAACATAACCAACAAAAAAGACACTCCGGATTCGACTGTCACATTTTGACAGAACAAGCCAGAGGGGCAAGAGGGAAATGTGTGGCGGGAGTAGCTTGTGGATGTAGCAGACGGCTCTCGCGCGAACACTTTTGAAATGTCCCACAAGGATTGGTGGTAAAAGAGAAATGTGTAATCGTCTCCAGATTTCCGGGTGTGGTTGTTCCTGCATCGTTCACGTTTGCTGAGACAGCAACAGTTATGGAACTCGGCCGGAAATGACCACCTAGGCGAAATGCGTTTTAGCAAACGGAGCATATCGATAACAGCAGAAAAAGTTTACTAAACTGTAGAATCCACAAAAGGGATTGTAAGCAATGGCTCATGATAGTATGTAAAGCTTTGCCGTGTAATAAAAACGAGATACTGTAACTGTCAAAGATGCTTTGTGAAACATTTCCCACGAGTGTTAATCTACACAAATAAGTGAATTCGTTATTTGTAGGCCAATATCAATAAATTGCAAACATTTTCCGTATAATGTTTCTGTTTGATTAGCACTACTTCACGCGCGATTGTCCTCGCCGTATTGTGCAACGTGTTTGAAAACACGTGGTAACGTCCGTAAACAGTTCGCACAGCATGCCATGCTTTTTTACGTTCTTTTCTTTAGACTGATTGTTTTTGTATTGAACTTCCGTTCCTTTTTTTGTCCGTTTTTCTTCCTTATTTCTATATTTGTTTGAGTTTTCTTATTAATTGCTTTAATTTAATAAATTATTGAATTGTTAATATCAAAATATAATAGTTTTATTTCTTATCCATGAATCATTTTTACTTTAAATAATTCTGAAATGTGTATGAGCATTCTATAACAAGGTATTGCAAACATTAAGCACTAGTAATCATTTAAGAAGCACAATTTATGATAAAAGTCAACGATAATAAAATAAAATATACTAATACCGGGCGGCCCGGTGGTGATGCGACAGCGGCGCCGGTCTTCACACGGCAGGACCGGGGTTCAAGTCTCATCTGGGCCTTTCCCCCATAGTGAGGATTGACTAACCAACTATGCGGTATCAATTAGTCTAGTAAGCCAGAAATGGCAGGCATGACCTTAAGAGGTCGTTAGGCCAAGAAAGAAGAAGAAGAATACTAAAATCAATATCATATTGCTTTCTCTTGTAGGCGCTAAAGAAGTCTTCCTACGGAATGGAAGAAGATGATGACGATGAGGAGGAAGAGGCCGACGATAAGGGAGGCGATTCAACCGATTCCGATTTTGACGATGACGAAGATCCGGACGAGATTGAAGTACCAGGTAAATATGTATAAGCCACGGCACTAATCGCTGGTAAACATTGGTCAGTAAATGATTCGCTGCTGATCAAATTAGCCGGATTTTAAGGACAGTTCGATTCGAGTAATTGTAAATGGGGTTTGATATGTGGGAACCGATCAGAAGCAGTAGAATAGGATGTGTGTTGTAATTTGTCTCTCTGGCGCCGAAAGCTATGTATATCTAAGTTTAGAGTCTGAGATGCATCGTTAGGAACACCCAGAATGTATCCGCTGGGCTGTACTGTGATAGTGGAGAATAAGAAGGAAAACGGCGTAGAGAGAGAAGCAATCGAAATAATCGCTAATGCGTACTAATAACTAACCGGTCATGTCCCGTGCAACACACACACACACACACTCACGTACCGAATGCACTGAGCGGGATATATTTGTCCTCGGCCAGTGTGTGCAATGATAGCAGCAGTTCGTGTAGTTTATCCGCCCACTTGCAATGGCGCGGATTTTACAGGTTTATGTTGCCACGCTCGCAAGTTATCTTCTGTGGCGCGTGTACTTATACGACAGCCCGATTTTATGTATATATTATTGTGTCACACACACACACATACACACATACGAATCGATTCAATTTTCCTGTGCGCCCACTCCCATCCCTCAAAATCGCGCCACGCTTTCGCCAGGATATCGTCAAGTGAGGCGCGCGAAGTACGCGTCTCCATCCGATGGTGTCCGAAATCGTCCTTTACTGCCAGGCGGCTCTGGCACGGTTTAATGGAAATCCGTTTGGCGAGTTTCTCACGAACAACAAAACCACCTCGCACACTTCACCCTCGAAAGTCGCAGCAGAACCAAAAAGGGGGTGAGAGCGTCTTCGCTCGATACCGAAACCCGAAGCCCGAACCCTTTCGGGTGAAAGATTGTTCTCGTCACCACCACCACCAATGCTGCAAACCCAAAATACTCACCCCCTTTTGCATAATGTAGGCATCAATTCCTTCGTTTAAAGTTTGTCCTATTTGTTCACTCTAGTTTGCTGCGTTTCAATATCGCGCGCGCGTGCTCTGTCTCTCTCTGTCTTTCTCGTATTAATGCTGGGTGATTCTCGTAAGGATCGCGACCATCACAACCCCCGGACCACCCTCGGCGCAAAACCGTTGTCAAGAAGTGGCGGTGATATGATGGAGTGTGCTCCTACTTCCTCCGTTTAGAAAGTTTTCCTCCCACCTTCGCACTATGGGATCGCTCGGATCATAAATGAGCTTTAGGATGATTTTACCTAAAAATCCTAATTTTAGGTGAAGATGGAATCAATTATCTTATGTCCCGTAAATAACCCTACCCCAATCATTGATTAACCAACTTCTTAAATATGGACTTAAAATATTGAATTCCAATGCTTCTTGACGAGCCCCATAGTGCTCACCGGGTCGCATCCTGTGGGCTGTGTATGAATTGTGTTCGCGATTTTATCACCCTGCTTTCCCGCCTCCTCCATTCACGTCTAAACATCCGGCTTTCTAAAACGGCGATGATTGAGTCCTGCGTGGTGTTTCCGCGGACGCGCGAGTAAGCAAATGGCGCGCGCGGTGCGTTAAGAAGCGAACTGTCCTCATCAACCCTTTTCCCTTCGCTGCGCCCTTTCGTCTAATTGTGGCTGTGGGTGGGCCGCGCTCTGTTCGTTATTTGTGCGTTCGTCAGTTGAATTATTAGCTCGCATGTGTCAAGACGTGAAAGACGTGGAACCAACCGCCGCAGGTTCTCTGTCTACTGACTCTGACCGACCGAGCCTAAAATTATTGATTATTGTGCCTAGTACGAATTCTTGGGCTGAGTCTTACACACTGCTACAGTTGGCGTCAGCAGGAGGTGGTGCTATTGCTCTAGCTTCTTGAAGCAAAAAGGTACACACACACACGTTAGGGCCAGATTTTAGGCAACATTTCGCTTAACAGTCTTTAAAATGTTCTCCGTTTTATTAAACATCCTCACTAATATGCATCTTTCCTTTGCCCTCAACTTCAGGCGGTGGGAAAGATCTTGCAACGGTTGCCACGCTGACGAAGAAGTACAAAACGGAATCGGCAAGCTCCTCGAACGTCGTCGGCGGTCTGAACCGGATCGGTATGGCAGCAACCGGCATTAACAAAACCGATCTCCAGTCACAACAACCACAGCAGCAGCAGCAACAGCAGCAAAAACTACAGCCGGTGCAGCAGCTGAACAAGATCACCAACTTTGTGATGAAGCAACCCTCCAAAGATTCGATTGCGGCGGCAAGTGGTGGCTCGATTTTGTCAAACGCCAGCCACACTTCCACCGCCATGAAGCCAAGCGTCGGTTCTAGGATGGGAGGAGCGGTTGGTACGACACCGGGCTCCGGTGGCAGTGGTGAGTAGTGTAATCGTTCACACGGAATCTTAGTATATTTTGAAGAACTGCGTGAGAAAAAGCAACGAAAAGAAAAATGCATCGCAATGCGTTTAGGCGCGTCGACCTCAGCTTCCGTCAACCCTTTGGGCTGGTGGTTGGTTCCGCAGAGGGAAGATGCACATGCTCTACACCTAATTTCTTGCTTTGTGCGCTAACTTGACTTGTCTTGTTTGTGTCTCTCGTTTTCTTCCATCCCGATCAATGGCCATCCTCACTTTATCGAACATAATTCCTCCCATCCTAAATTCCTTATATCGCGCCTTCGACTGGTCAACGACGACGTCGTGTCTTGGACGGTCCTGTTCGGTGTACATAAATCCTAATCGTTCCGCGCGTCGCGTTCCCTTCGGATGCTCTTATCTTGGTTGCATCGCATCGTGCTCGCGTTGCATAAATTATTTGTCCTTTCCTCTTCGTGTCTCCTGCCTGTCTCCTGCTCCTCAACGCGAGGAAAACCTATTTACTTGCCCTCACTATTTAACGTGCTCACATACCGCGTAACAACACATATTCACACGGTACCGGCATCACGATCCTGGGAATATTGGCGTTTGGGTGTGCGTCGTACAGTCGGTGAAGGACGAAAGATGTCCACGGTAGGTGGTGGGCCATCGAGTTCATCTGCTTCTTCTTCGTCGTCGGTGGGTGGAAGTCAACATTGGGTGGGCGGTGGTCCTAGTGGTATCGGCCATCCTAAACCAATCGGGACGACGAAGGGAACGATTCAGCCGACAGCGACGACAACGACAGTTCCATCGGTCACTGGAACGATACCACCGGGAGCGACCAGCATCTTGGGCGGCCTGGGAAGCTACTATCCGCCGAGTATTGCCACTCTGCTGGCGCAGAGTAAGTTACTGTGCCTCCAGATAGTGTAGGCGGTGCTGAAATGGTTCTGCTTTTTTCTTGGCCCTTTACGTTGTTGAATGGATTGTTTGTTTTGCCCTCATTTTCCCCTTTTTTTATTCGGCAGTATTTGATACGATTTTCGTTCGCTGAAGTGTTTTCATCACTTTGTTTTCACATTTTTGTTAAATGTTTTCTTTTGCGCTTGGCATGCATTGGAAATATCTTTGTATATCTGATTGATGGCTTGTTGTTAGATATTCCTTGGTTTTAATTTGAGTTCCTGTGATGGTATAAGATCTCTAGACGTTTGAAAAAAGTGTAGGACCTCATAATTTATCAGTTGATCCAACTACAGAAGAAGATAATAATATACTAAGTGCCTAAAAGGGAGGGTTTAAGGTAGAATTTGAAGCTAAAATTACAATTGCTTGGCAGTTATTTAGCATTACTGACTGGCGAACATTACGTCGTCTCGTGGAAATCGATTTCAATTGTAAGACATCTAATCTTAGATTTCCTCGGGGGAAAATGGATATACGTCTTATGTGCATTTCCCGATACTAATCGGGGATATGTCTGTATATAATTAAATGCAATTGATGTCTAGATTTTCATGTCGTTTGATACGCCAAGACCATCTTCAGAATGTCCTCGACAGATTATCTTTTTGTTTCCTAAGCAAATTATGCCGCTTCTCCGTGTCCATGTGAGCTATGCTTTCGTTGATGTTGGTTAAGATAGAACTTGACAATAAGTCTAGATTAAACTTAATATATTACTGTATTTGAGAATTCTTCTTCTTCCTTGGCACTACAACCTCGTGAGGTCTTGGCCTGCTATTTCTAGCTCTCTATGACTTAGTTTTACCCGTAGCTGGATAATCAGTCCTGCGTACGGGGAGGTGGTCCGCCGGGATTCGAACCCCGGTCCTGCCGTGTGAAGACCGGCGCCGTTATCGTATACACCACCGGGCCGGGCAGTTACATCCTTGATTAAACTCTATATAATTTGAGAATTATATAGAGTTTAATCAAGGATGTAACTGAACTTAGGAATTATGTTGTTATAGGTGTGCAAATTGT
>LULA01018043.1:0-10991 GCA_002091835.1 Anopheles maculatus | reverse complement strand
ACGGCGGCCGCACCGGAAAGTCCCGCCAACCTTACGATGTGACGGTTGTGACCGAGCAGTTTCCACAGTGGTGGCAGCGCTTGTTGGGCGACGGCCGTGGTGTGCGTCGCTGCCGTTTGTGCGATGGCTTTTGGTTTCAGTCCCTGGCGGGAGCGGAAGAACAATTGGGAATGGTACATTTGCAGGATCCATCTTGCTTTTGTGCGCATTTCTAGTGATGCCGCATCAAAGTTGTTTTTAAGCGTACATGAGAAGAATACTTACCACAGCCTTCGCTCCTTGGGAAGCCATCGACCACATTGTGCTGGAAACAGGATTATTGAACAGTACGTAGTTCATGGCGTCGTTCAAACCCATTTTACAGTGGAAAGATGTGATATCAACGATTGTATGCTGTTATTTCTGCACTGTTTATTGCAAAATATGTGTTTATTCCGAAATGTCACACCCAGGAGGGAGAGAGAGAGAGGGAGAGCGATAGAAAGCGAGAGAAATGAAGGACGTTTACATATGTATGGGAGTTGGATTCTTCAAACTCATCGTTCTATAGCAACCCGGCCGTTGCTGGTTCGAATCTCGTGGAACAAAATCGAAGAAAATGTTTACCGTATGCCGTTTTTGGATGCAGTTTCTCTACTGGGAAGGCAGTACATCCCACAAATCCTTCACCGTGTAACCTTCCTTGAGCGATTCCATAGCAAAGCCCAGTTCTTTGCAGTAAAAAGGCTTCCTTGCGCACTGTTCTGTACCATCGCCGGCCGCCGTATCCGCAAGGTAAGCTGTAAACTTTGAATTAATTTCACTCCCAGCAGTCGAATCAAGCTCCTCAATATCATCCAACGATTCGATCGGTGCCCGTTCCACATCGGCCGGCGCTTCATAAAACACCCCAAAAACGGGACGCTCTGTGTAGACACTGTGAAGCGAAAGTAGTTCCTTGTACACATCCCCTAACCGATCGGAAGGATCAATCCGAAAGCCCAGCACGTACGAACCGGCCGTTTCGAGCGTTTGAATCACTAATGCCGGGCCGTATTTTGACTCCCGAATACGCAAACTTGCGATCTGCATGTACGGCAACGAAATGTTAAAGCTGTTGTTCATCTCAGCGTACCAAACGAGCCGGACATTGCTTACGAGCAGGATGCCAAGGTTACCCTGATCGCTCGACAGGTTCCAGACACCGTTGATGGTGTTGAAGATCTGTTCCTGCGGTTGTACCTGCAGCTGTCCCGACACAACCACCGAGGACCGTAGCTTCAGCTCGCGGTAGATTGTGGAGCCCTGGTAAAGCCGGTACACATCAAAGATCGATGCAAAGTGTTTTGTGTTGGTGGCCGTTAGGTTGGTGAAAATGAACTCAAACCGTGAGTTCGAACCAACGCTAAGCAGGTACAGCGCTTGGGTTGTTCCGCGCACTTTCGACACGACCGTTTTGGTGTTCATGGTCAGTATGCAGGAGTAGCCGATGGACAGACTGAACCGATGGGACGTAACCGAGTACCAGACGAGGCGTAGGTTAGTAACTAAAATTCGGCCACAGTCGCCACTGTTACCCTTCGTGTCCTCTACCGAATCGATCACATCGAGAATGGTTTCGCCGCTGCGGATTGTTTTGTAACTGGAAGCGGACGGGGATTTGGAGATAAGTGGAGAAAAGCCTTTATCGGGTGGTGACTTACACTGAAGGAATGTCGAATTTCACCTCTCTATCCTCCCAAACGGGTCTATGATTCATTTTCTTCGCTTTTCGGCACAAATACTGGGAACCTCTCGAGTTGACTGTGTTGAGATACTTTGTTTGTGTACACCATCACTGTTACCATAGCAACAGCATTGTCTCTACAGTAAAATGTCACTCGGTTTGCAATGGTCGTAATGTATTTATTAAAGAAATGTAAGGGCGGTTAGGAAAGTAAGAAAAGGTCGCAGAACAGCGCATTCGAATTGTACTTATTCGGACTCACTGCCCGATCGACTTGCCGATCCACTGCGCGAGCCTCCACCGTCCGGAGTTCGGGAACGGCTACGCGAACCGGATCCCGATCGTGAGCCTGACCGTGAGCGAGACCTGGAACGGGATCGGGAAGCGGACCGTGACCGAGACCGTGATGCTGACCGGCGCCGTGATCCCGATCGGGAGCGTGAGCGAGAAACGCTACGACTGTGGCTACGAGTTGGTGAGCGACTTCCGCTACGGCTGCGACTTCCTGAACCGCTACGACTGCGACTACCCGACTTGGATCGGCTGCGACTTCTCGAAACGGATCTTGACTGGGATCTTGTGCCCGATCTGAAATTGAGAAAAAAAAACCCAGCATGGTTAGGATGTGGTCCTTCTGCTTTGGATGATTTTGTTTCCCCATGACTTGCCTGGATCTGGACCGTGAAGTTCCAGAGCCCTGCGAACGCGAACGCGAACGACTTTTGGACCGGCTTTTTCTGTCACGATCGTCTCGCTTCGCCTTTTCACCATCCTGATCACCCTCCCCTTTGCCTTCTCCGCCCTGCGTCTGCGTTCCTTGCGCTTCCTCCTCGTCCTCTTCTTCCTCTTCCTCCTCCTCGATGTCCTCGTCATCTTCTTCGCCCGGTGGTTCGAGCTGCCGCTCGCGATACCGCTGCATACGGTGCTCGGACGCATTCAGTGGACGATGCTTAACGACCAGCTTCGTGTTGCTTTGCTGCTGAGCGTTCTTCTGTCGCCGTTTGCTCAACCGCACCCGCGTCTCAAGCTCGTTGTAGTAGATGCCGTCCTGGCGCAACACGAGATAGTAGTTTTCTTCGTAGCCCTTCGACGCCTTACTCTTCACGTTCCAGTTGTACTCGCGAGCCATCTTGTACTCGTACTCTTCCTCATCCTCGTACAGCGTCTCGTTGACCAGATCGCGCCGTCGCTTCTCGAGCGTGTCCTCCGTCGGCAGGAAGTACGCCACGAACTGTTCGCCACTTTCGTCCATCACACCGCGGATCATGGCCTGTGACATTTCCTCGATCTGGGCCGGAACGTTCTTGCCGCTCGGGGCCGGATCCGAATCGAAAATGACCTGCGCACACGGATACTTCCAGTTGGCAAAGTCCGGAAACACGGGCATAACCTCGACCGGCGTAACGCCCGGCTTGCTGTAGTGCGTCGTAATGGGCTTGGTGTTGTCCTCGAACGTTTTCTCGATCGCCTTGATCTGTGCCTCGCGGTCCATGTAGAGCGTTTCCTCGCGCAAGCTTTTCTTCACATTGAAACCGACCTTCGCTTCGACCTTTTCCATCGTTTGCGGATTGAAGCGCGTCTGCTCGGTGGAAATGTACTCCGACTTTCGCAACCACGACACGCTCTTCGCATGCCGGCTGCTACGCATCGAGTCCTGCGGCGTGTGAATGTCTTCCTCGAGCAGCTTTTCGTCGGCCGGGTCCAGTTGGGCCGAATGATCGATCTGGTACAGGTCCCGGTTAATCAGATCGATCGTGACGCCCAGATCGTGCTCGGTAAGTACCTCGTAGCGATAGTTCCGCTCCAACGAGGTCGGATTGTACTGGATAAAGCGGTCATTTTCAAACGGGTACGTAATAAACTTTAAATCGAACGGAATATCCGGCAGTGTGTTGCAATATTTCACCCGAGAAATTAGCTCCGACCTACAATGGAGAGGGTGTCCCCCGTACACATGAATATGAGTGTGATGATGCCGGAAGAGGCGTTTGTTTACCATCGGGTGAGGATATGGTTGGTGGACTTACCTGCGCTCTTGCTGACGAACGGGACGCTTATCGGCTCCGTTCGCACCGTTTTGCACGGTCGGAGCCATCGTTAGAAGGGATTATTTCACTATTTTATCAAATTTATTGAAGCACAACACTCGAAGCTATTTTGATAATGTGTCAAATGTTGCTACCGCAAGAACTGAACTCGTAGCTACTGTCGGTATAAACGCATCAGGTTGAACATTTTCGGAATGTACCGAAGCTGGTCGAAATTTCGGGAACTGAATTTGAATTCGTTTTAACGGTTTTTCGAGAAAAGTTTTTGATGTTTTTGAAATGAGCAAAAATTGGGGCGTATTTATTGTAAAGTTTTAAAGATTTGTAGTAAGTATTACGATTGTATATGAATGCGTGGCCATATGAGGCCATAGTTGAGTTTAGAACCGATTTAGAACATTGTTTAGTACAAACGAGTTGCAATCGCGTGGATGACATCTGTATTTTGAATTTGAACCGCCGTTCTGCAACTGCAACACGTGATTCGATTTAACGGACGTATGTTTCTTCTTTTAAGAATCGTTATGCAGTTGAATACACCCAAATCGAGTTTAGGTAGATTGCTACTATACAATACAACACATTTTTGCGCTCTGTGCCACCCTTACACCAAATGCCCCGTGGTAGCGTTTATTGTAGCCGATTTGTTCAGCATTAACGAGTTTGAAAAGAGCTTCTAATGAGCGTAGGATTTCGAGTGTTTGAAAAAAACCGTATTCTGCTCGGTAGTAGTTTTTTGTTCCCCGTTTGTCCCGTGTAAGGATGACTCGTTACCCATTGGCTAAACGAGCCAAAACTTTATCGTTACCAGTCGGTGGAGCATACAGTCGAGTGCCCGGTACATTGGTTGCAATGGCAGACTGTAGAACATGACACATTGGCACACGCGTACCAAACGACTTCATCGGTCGATCTACTCACAGACACAGAATTCGGAACCGGTGCGCCCAGAGTTGAAATTGAACGAAAAGTTATAATTTACTAAGTAAATTGTATCCTACTCATCCAATGTATCTGCTTGCAGCACGTCTTTACCTACACACACACACACACACTCACAGCACGGCGGTGCCTTAATTCGCCATTCGGTCCGCTGTGTGCCGCATCTGAAGCTTCCGTTTCGAGGCGAGCTACGCCGTTTACGAAAGGAAGTGTTTCAATTTGCAAATTGAGGAAACCACCGTCACCGCGCCCTGTGTACCCGGTATACTTGCGGAAAGCTGCTTGTATTTCGATGCTCTCCGAAGAAGGCCCCCGTCGGGTTGCTCTTGCTGACGTTTATTGCTCATATATACTGCGTGTTCTTCGAGCCGCACGGCGTCGTGGGTTTAGGACTGTCCAAGAGATCCCAGACGGAAACTTGGGAGACTTCGGGGGAGGCAACCTGACGGTGCCCGGAGTGCCGGGTAGGGTAGTGAAAAGTTTTTCCAAGGCAAAAGTTTCTCCGTCGAGCAAGGGTGTGTGTAAACCGTCAGCTTGTCCTACAAGCCCTCTTCTTGTCGAGTGGCAAGGACCTAGGACTTTCCCGGGCGTGCTCTTCTAACGACCACAGCTGCCGGAAACGGGCATGGATACATATATCAATCGTTCCGTGCCACTTCCTTCCTCATTTGCATCGCATACGCACCACACCTTTAGACACACGGCGACGCCGGAAGCACTCGAAAACAACATAAACTTTTGCGCCGATGCTTCTAAAATCGACGTGTCGACGGGCGTTGTATTGTTGCAGTTGATGGTGTATGTGTGTGTGTGTGACTGTCCCTTGGAAGTTGCTGCAGAGCAGCATTACTAACAGCTCCTTGAACGGTACGCAAGGAAAACAACAACCAAAAGTAATCTTGAATGTCCTCGATCCCCGGTGTCGATGGTGCAGTTACAGCTACACTCGCTCAAGACGATGCTGAGTGAATGATCGGTGAGTTAAAAGCTCCCGATGGAAGAGAGAGCGATAGAGAGAAAGAGAGAGAAAGAGACTACACTCAAAAAGACATCCGGTGCAGTGAGAACGTGTACCAGCTACCCCGTTTACAGTGGAGCATGTTCTCGTCTGCCGTCTGCTAACCACGTGATAATTGGATTTTTGGTTAGCGTGCCTCCAACTATTCTAAACACCATCGACAGGACCAATGTATTGTCCGCTTGGCATGAGTAGTGTTTTTGGTGGTATCTATTTTTATACAGCTGCCGAACTATAGTGAAGCGCACGGATGATGATGCACTTGCTTCTTGCATGGAGAAAATGGAGTTCCCAGAATCGGGAACTGGTACCATGGTTTCCTAACTACCTCAGCAGTTCTCTCGGTGCAGCAGCAAAACAAGCGAATGACGTTTTTTCGCACACTAAACAGATATTTGCATATTTCTCCATCGCAGAAGAACTACACCATCATCATCATCATCATCATCATCATCACCAACACCATCAGCGCCATGGTAAAGCTTGTTTATGCGGTGCACAAGCGAGTGAGTAGTTTTAGGCACTTGGCAGCATTACATGGCACTTTCGGTGTAACAGGCGTAAAGTGTAAATCAAATATACTGTAAAACGTGGTGGGTAAGTGTTCTTCACACTTGGTCAACAAATTTGCTGTATTTTTAAAATACGGAGGCCTCTGCTACCTATTTAGCTTAGGAAAAACAATGACACTGGCTTTGAGTTATTGGCTAAAAAAACGCTTTTTTGTCCTGTCAGACATTCTCCACAGCGAATGACTCAGGTCTGTCTGGTTCCATTTTGTACTGACCTTCGGCGATTTGAAACCACAACAATTTTCAGTGTCACAGTTTACGTTCCATTGTTAACCCTATGTCACGCGATAGCACCTCGGAATGTTGGCGGTAAATTTCAACGCTACAAAACAATAGAATTTCCCAACAACAACAACGGTGACCACATGAACAACAAGCACGACCAGCGTCGCCTTTTCAAACGCCTAATTTTCTTCCGGTCTTATCCGGCTATCCGGCGTTCGCTCTGGGAAAACTTTTCTTTTTGTGAAAGATTATAAAGAAACCCCGTTAAGGTGAGAACAACAAAACGTAGCGTGGAAAAAGAATGTCCCCTGATAAAAGCAAAGGGCCGAAAACACCGGGAAACCCCCCGGAAAACACATTTCGAGGTGTGAATTTAATCGTGTTTAATTATGTCCTTTGCAGCGCGTAAACAAAAAAGACGTAAGCCACCATCAGAATATGTTGGAAGAACACTTCCCGGGCGAAAAAGAGTTAAAGGACAAAGCAGTTAAGCGGGAGCTCTTTGTGCACAGAAACGTTCAGAGTTTTATAGGACCTGGGGAATTTACCACCTTTTCCATGTTTCTTTAGACGAGCCCTTGTGATCCAAAAAAGTACTCCTTTTGTTTTGCATACGCATACGCACGATAGTGAGCCTATGGTATGTACATTTGAGCGTGGGACAGGGCGAAGAAGGACACGAACTCTCGAAGAACGAGAATTTAATAAAGCACACGCTTCCGGAGTTTGAAAAGTGCTTCTGGTGCCACTTTAATTGACTTCTGCTTCTTCAAAAAACTCTGCTGTTGTCGTGACAACTGATGGGGAGACGTTGCGAACATCACGTTGATAACATGTTGACGAAAATGAGTTCTTTTTGAAAGCGAGATCCAGGGTTTTACTACTTGAGCTAACGTGCGCCATGGAACGCATATCGTATCGGGAATAAAAATGTTGCACACTAAGCGTGATTACATGCCTACCATACGGAAGGTTTAAATGCGTATTTTTTTCTCACCTACTAAGAGCGTCTGAGCATCATTAGGTAAAATTAGCTTAATAGAGGGTGTTACCATCATTAATTAAGGGTCGCGATTAGGAACCTCATCAAAAGAGGGAAAACTGCAGATGAAGCTGCTCTCACTTAAAGTAGTACATTTAGTCGTGGTTGAGCATGCAATTGTCCTCAAGAGGTCATCTCTGCCATATCTGCCTTATTTAGTTTAAAAATACTCCAAATTAAAATAGGAAGCTCTATTTATCCGTAGCTGGATTGTCAGTCCTGCGTTCGGGGAGGCAATCCGGACGGGATTCGAACCCCAGTCCTTAATTCTAAATTCGAGGTAAGATATTACAGGTAGTCTTCTAGGGATACGAGTCCAAGACTAAGCTGACAGAGGACGTCATGTTTAAAGTATAGTAGGTCGAGTGGAACGGCGGGGCGGTCTGGTGGTAGAGACAATATCGGTGTCGGTATAAATACAGCAGGACCGGGGTTCGAATCCGATCAGTCCGCCTCCCCGTACGCAGGACAAACTATCCAGCTACGGGTAAAACCAAGTCATAGAAGGCTAGAAATAGCAGGCCTAGACCTTCTGAGATTGTAGAGCTAGAAAAGAAGAAGAAGGTCGTATGAAGAACGTCAATAAATCTGCTGTTTGGTGGAGCAGATACCCGGACATTGGGAAAAGGTTCGTAATGAGAATAAAGGGCTCATGCTTCACCAAGACCAGCCACCAGCCGTGCAAGAGGTTCTTTGGTTCGGTTAGATGGAATCGAATCTGAGCGGACGTGGATCTCGATGTCCAGTGTTCTTTGTCCTTCAAAAATACGTTCAAGAAATTCAAGACGTTAAAGAGTAACCTCGTCGTCTAAGAAGCTTCGGCGTCTTCGGGTTCATGTTTGCCTTCGTTATCCTTGGGGTCTATTTATGACAGACGTGTATCTCGATGTCCAATGTTCTTTGTCCTTAAATGGTCCTCGTCGTCCATAGGACATCGTCTACTTAGCACCGTAGAGGTTCAAGAGTAACCTCGCTGTCTAGGAAGCTTCGACGTCCATAGGGACATGTCTGTCTTCGCCATCCTTATGGCCTCTTTATACAAGGGGTGTCTGGTCTACGAAGACATCTTATCATGCACCTTAGTGACTTCGTAGACTAAGAGATTTTATTGTATAAAATTAGATGGACAAAGTCCTGTCCTTTGCCACGAGCCTGCTGAAATCTTGATACCTTTGCCACAGAGGATATTCAGTTTTATATAGACAGCACGTACGAGATAATCAATTTGAATAAAGGCAATTTAAATACCCAAAGATCACCTTGTTTGGTTCCGTTTAAGAGAGACAGGATTTCTCGAACAAATTGACTAAAATTTAGGGAAAAAAGTGAAATAGATAGATTATGATCCTAAAAATAGGATGAAGCGGCGTTTGAACCGGTTTGTGAGTAACATGCTCTAGCATGTATATAAACTCCCCGAGCCGGAAAACGAATAGGTTGGAAAATCTAATTCTCTCTCAGCGTGATGGTGCAAGACGTGGCGAGATGCTGTGTGTTGGGAAGGGGCTGTTAGGACGCACACATACACACACACACACATGCATGCATGGAGGAAAATGGGGCCATAGACCGTTTCACCATATCCCGATGCCTGATTGCGTATCAAGTGTCCGTGGCCGAACGCGCCACCATCCGGCGCACCAACCCGATGGAACAATGATTGTCCAATTATTCTCTACCAAATGTGTGGACCCGTCTGCAGCGTAGCATACTGATCCCGGGCATTTACCGGGAGTCCAACACGGGTCATGCGGAGTGTGGGTGTGTGTGTGTGTGTGTGTTTTTATTGATCGATGTAATTGATTTTGGGCAAAATGATCACTCGTCCTGTGTTCTTTCGCTCCAGTGTTAGCTCCCCGCTTTTTGTGGCCCACGGGAACGCGGCAACTGCAACTAACAAGCAAGTGTGTTGGCACCAGAGTGTTTACCGCGGTCCCTTCCACACACCCTTCCTGGAAAGGGAAAACGCCCGAAATGAAAGGGTTGTGGACCGGATCGGTGGTGCATGCGTCCTGAATGTATCATAAACATGGAAATTTTATTATTAAATTACGTCCGGTTTCAATTCGGCGGCTTTCGCAATTTGCTGTACATATTTCGGTACTCGGGGGGGATTTTCCGGCGCGTGGCACGATTACGGGTAGGTCAATGATCAAACGAAGAGCTTCACCACAATCACAATGTCCGATTTTCCCGATGTTTCGCACCTCGCCAACGAGCCCGGTTCGATGTCTCTCATCCACCACGCTGGAAGGCTGAATGCTGCGATCGAATTGGAGCCAAATTGAGTACGGCCCATTTAACTGGTATTCCCTGCTATTGCTAATCAGCAAAAATACGAACAAATGGTGTTCCGTCGCCTCGCGGCTACTACCTTTTTCATCGTTGTCCATCGGCGTCGGCGATGTGGTTGATTCGGCACGCCCCAGATCGGGTGAGGCTAGGCTAGGCAGATGAGACGTTGGGGCCGACGGGTTAGCAGATAAAATAATGTGGTCTGGGTGATTAGGTTAAAACATAATATTGTATGGTTCTTCCTGCATGACTACGCCGACCCATACCTATCAGACATCCGTGTGAATGGGTGGAGAAGGCAGAAAATAAAAGCTCTTACAATTAATTTAACAACATTGCACTCGAGGCACATTGTGCTGTTGTTGGGATGGAGCAGGGTTTAGGGCTCATCAGGTTCCGATGTGTGGGTATGCTCCATTTCGCATGGTAACGCATCATAATTCTTTGCGATATCCCATAGCAACCATCATGATTAAGCGATCAAGTGAGCAGCGCCATAAAAGGAGAGATAGGAGCCTTTTTAGTATCGGTGCGGGCGCGCTATACTGGGACTCTCCGGATGAAAGGGCACTCAGTGTACAAACTGTTACGATAATTGAAGTATTTGTTTTCAGGTTGTGGTTTTGCGGCTGGTGTTGATTCATATTCATAGGCTTACTTACAAATGGCACAGCGGCGACTACTATTCATTATCCGTTAGAGATATACTAAAGCCGCCTGCTAATAAGGACCCTTTCGCCGTATCACCACAGAAGCGCGCAAGGTTCATTGGAGCTCAGCTCGCCATAGTAATTGGCACTGTTCAACCGTGATGTGATCGTGATGTGGCTGGTAAGCTGTGACGGGGCAAACCAACAGCAACGGTGGCGTGTACTTGCTTGCTACACATTACGGTATCGATACGAATGGTATGTTGCCGAGCGTCGACGGGCTTATCAATTTTATTGTTGAGGTTGGTGGATTGGTCAATCAAAATTATTTAACGCACAAATTAATACGTTCACTGGATGCGAATGGATAATGAATTAAAAGCTCATTCAGTTTAAATCTGTGAAGAGTGTATAAGGTTTATGTTTTGCAGTGGAAATCGAGTGCAATTTGGCTTAAAAACCACGACTATTTAGGTGGAATTCATCGCAATATG
>LULA01018039.1:0-10999 GCA_002091835.1 Anopheles maculatus | reverse complement strand
AGACTGAGACATGTCGATGTTTTAAAACCAAAGACGAAGAATGCTAGTGGCAGATGATCTTCTTCTTGAATTTATATTCTTTAAGATGATTGTGAGAACTGTTTATAAGTATTTAGCTATCGTACAGGAAGAGTTTGAGGAAGCATGGTTTTCGTAAAAAGACGATGATAATGGGGAAGATTATGCAGAGCAGTACGTGTACAATGATTACGATGAAGCCCAACGAAACATTTTTTAACCAATGTTAATTTTATGATTGTGACCGTTTCTGTAGATGATAACATCTCTTTCTACATTCAGTCCGCTTTTACATACTGTAGATGATAACATCTCTTTCTACATTCAGTCCGCTTTTACATACGTTAATGAAATAAAATACCTTATCATAATGACAAACGTTCAACGAAGTTTTATGTGTTATAATTGTATAATATATCGATGTAATTGAAAGAATACAGATGATGAATAAGTTAGAACATTGTAGGTATATCAACTGATATAAGCTATGGTTAATTCATTTTGGTTTGAAAATTCCTCGTGCAATATGCGACGTTCTTTATCACCAAGATGAGTTGCAAGGTAGCTCAGTCCTGTTCCAACTGCGGTATTCCTGCCCACGGTGACTGCGTCGTCGATCCCGTGTGCCTCAACTGTAAAGGACCTCACAACGCCTTCTCCCGTACCTGTCCTCGCTACAAACACGAAGAAGAAATCATCAAATATAAGGTAGACAACAATTGTTCGTATGGTGAAGCCCGTAGATTTGTTAGTTTACCCGTAGTTTCCTCCCCTATCCAACAAAGACTTACATACGCACAACAAACGACTCAGGACGAAAAAGACATTATTATTACTAACCTACAAATCAAGACCAAACAACAAGACGATCTTATTAACAAATTACAATTGTTCGGATCGTCTCTCTTTAGGAATTAGTCGCGTGGTTCTTGTTCGAGGTTCTCCTACGTTGTGTGACAATTTATTTCTTCTCTCTCTGCTCAACGGTTCTAACCGGTTCGAGACGAAGAGAGGTTAACCGTTTACCCTATTAACAAAATTATGTATGCCACTTTTCGAAACTAACATAGCGGCCACCTAAATTTATCAAATTTACGCAAAATCCTCTCTATTGTGCTTACTAATCCTTTCGTAAGGCAATAAACAAATTTTAGAAACAGGTCGTTTGAAAGTACCTCCGCGCGTTTTCAATGTAACAACCCGCACTACCCCGTCTGGCCCTGGATGCGTTTCTACTATACGTCCTAACGACCACGACAAAGGTGTAGAATCATCTTCTTTCAAGACTACCATTTGACCTTCTTTAATCGAAATAACTTCTCGTGCACGCTGCCAAACATTGTGTAGCTCTGTCAAATATTCCCTCTTCCACCTCTTCCAATGACGTTGTACAATTTGCTGAAGTAACTGATATTTTTGAAGTCGATTTTCCGCATGTAAGGTTATATCTTCTTCTGGGAGTGCATTTAAAGGTTGCCCTATCAAAAAATGACCTGGGGTCAACACGTCTAGCTCATCAGGATCTTCTGACATAGGAGTTAGTGGCCTACTGTTTAACTGTGCCTCTACTTGAGTGAGAATTGTTGTCATTTCTCCGAATGATAATCTGTGCGTTCCTATGACCTTTATTAGCCCTCTCTTAGTTGCTTTTACGGCAGCTTCCCAAAGACCACCAAAATTTGGTGCTCTAGGTGGTATAAACTCCCATTCAATACCGACTCGTGTCATTTCTAACTGAACCTCATTCACGTGACTTTCGTTTCGAAACAAATGGTACAATTTCCTTAAACTATTACTAGCGCCTTTGAAATTCAGACCGTTGTCTGAAAACACCTTTGCGGGAATTCCGCGACGTGCAGTGAATCGCCGGAACGTTGCCAAAAACGCCTGTGTTGACAAATCTTCCACCAGTTCAATGTGTATGGCCTTCACACTGAAACACACGAAAACCGCAATATAAGCCTTCTGTGCGGCAGCTCGTCGGTGCACCGGCTTCAGGTATAGAGGACCACCGTAGTCTATTCCAACAATCGAAAATGGACGTGAAGGAGAGATTCGATCGACAGGTAGTTGTCCGGGAGGTTGAAACACGGGGGCAGGATTCAACCTAAAACAAACAATGCAATTACGAAATACATTATTTACCATCATCCGTCCCTTCAGAATCCAATACTCCATTCTGAGGGAACTAAGTGTCGCTGTAGGTCCTCCATGCAACGTCATTCGATGATATGCCTCGACGACTGCTCTCGAGAAGTTTCCCGTATAGGGCAATATCCATGGATGCTTTACCGATTCCCTGGTTCCGCCAAGTGCTAGGCGGCCACCAACACGCAGTAAACCATCCCCATCTAGATATGGACGGAGTTTGCGAATCTTTGAACTCACTGGAATTGGCCTTCGACATGAGAGTTCCTTGATCTCCTCCTTGAAGTGCTCTAGCTGTACTATTTTGATAAGCCTTTTCTTTGCTTGTTGAAGCTCGCTCAGGGTGATCGACGTGATGTGTCTCGAAACTGCTGCACCTTGCTTCGCCAATCTTCCAAATCTCAAACAAAGGGAAGTAACTCGCACCATTCTCCAATAGTCCGAATACCGATCCAGGATCGGATGAGGTTCTGCTTCCACTACAGCCAAAATTACCTTTCGCCTTTCCGGTACGTCTTCATCAGGTATCGATAGCTCCGCTTTATTCTTCAACAAGGTTTGCACATCAGACGAATGCAACCACTTCGGCCCATGAAACCACTCTGGTTTCTCCAACAAATCCGCTGGCATAGTGCCCCTTGATACGATGTCCGCTGGATTCTCCGACCCTTTAACATGTAACCACTTATGATTTCCGCATACTTCTTGCACCATTGCAACACGATTGGCTACGTATGTTGTCCAACAATAGGAAGGAGACTTCAGCCAATGCAGCACGACCATGGAGTCCGTCCAGAAGAAGGTTGCCACGTTTTCTGCCTTCAACGCCTTGCTGACCTTTTGCCACAGTTTCGCCGCCATCATCGCACCACACAACTCCAGTCTAGCCAAGCTTACTCGTTTCAAAGGGGATGGTTTCGATTTAGCAGCTAATAGCATTATTTTTGTTACCGACCGATCCACTGATCGCGCATATAAACAAGCTCCGTATGCCATTTCTGAAGCGTCCGAAAAACAATGGAACTCAAACGATGTAGCTTCTGTATCGGCGATGTAACGCGGAACTTGCAATCTCGATAACAACGGAAGTTGAGCATGTAGTTGAATCCATTTTTCTGCTAGCTCGATTGGCAAAGGATCGTACCAATCTTGTGTAGCGATCCACAGCTGCTGCATACGAATTTTCGCCCAAGATATGATTGGCGCTATTAGACCGAGAGGGTCAAATAGTTTTGCTACCATAGAATACGCTAAACGCCTTGTCAACGGAATAGGTGTTGACTCCATATTTACGGTGATGTACAAGCAGTCCGATGTAGGAAGCCAAGATACGCCTAATGCCTTTATGTGCTCTTCTGGGTTGAATGATTTTTCACGATCAGTAGCTCGATCTTCTGGAGGTACAGCTCTCATTACGGACATCTTATTAGAGGCCCACTTCTTCAAATCAAAACCGCCCCTTTTCAATAGTTCAATGAGCTCTCGCTGAAGCTGCATCGCATCGCCTTCACTATTTGCTCCGCCAATAAAATCATCTACGTAGAAATTTTCACGCAACGCCTTTTGTGCCAGTGGATATGAATCGCCTTCATCATTCGCTAACTGCAACAGTACTCGCGTCGCCAAAAAAGATGATGGTTTGAGCCCAAACGTGACTCTCTGTAGCTGATAGATGCCAAGGGGACTGTCCTCGGATGACCGCCAAAGAATGCGCTGAAGAGATCGCTGATCTGCGTGTACCTTCACTTGCAGGTACATTTTCTCTATATCCGCTACTAATGCTACGCGGTGCATCCGAAAACGCAGCAACAGATCAAACAACGGGTCCTGCCTACTGGGCAGAAGTCGCACAACATGAAGGCTTGTTATCAGGCTTGTTATGAAGCTTGTTAAATGCAAAATAACAAGCTTCCTCCGAACGCCGATCGAGCGAGCGCAGCTTGGCAGCTTGATTCTCTTGCCACCGCTTGAATTCTCTCCCGTTTTTTGCGCTCTCGTTTTCTTTCGTTCTTGCCTCCCAGATTCTTTCCTCGACCCCTTGGCCTATCTTTTCTTGGCGTACCCCATTTCTTTCCGTCTTTTCCTCTCAACAACCGTATCATCCTGGTAGATGCACAGTCATCAATTCTTATTAACACCATTTTGATAAGATTTCACTCAATTCGCTTAAATTTATTAACTTTTTTGGGTAAATCAAGAACCACCATAAATCAAAACAAGCCAAGCCAAAGTTAGTTTGGAAGTGCCTGAGAACTATCAAAATATGGATAGCGTACGTGAAAAGAGAGAGCAGAGAACAAGCAAAACACGTCACTATAGAACAGTGCTGTCGAAAGGCCATAATTCTCACAAATAAATATATCAAGTCATAATAAATAATTCCAGAATGATATTTTTTTGCAAAAATCGGTGGAAATAATTAAATGTTTCAAAATAAAAAATTTCAGTCGTAAAAATACATTTTAAGATGCTCATTTGATTGGTATAAGTACATATAATTATGCCTTGCGTTTGCCTATAGTGCTACTCTCATCGTAAGAACACGAACTCTCCCCAAGCAATCGAACACGCTGTTTTTTAGAAAGAAAAGTAGCATGGTTTTTGGAATCCAAAAAGCATTCTAAAAAGTGTTCTAAAATACAGACATTTTTAGCACATCGCTGCGGAGAGAGAAAAATATAGTCTATTTTCGTTCGTGTCTTGCTCTCACTGCCTGCTGCGATTGCCGAACGCTTCGCAACTTTTTTCTACTATGGTAATTTCTAAAGTAGATATTTGAGATTTGAAGTAGGAATTGTCATGTCAGTTGTATCGTTGTTCTGCCGTCAAACCGATTGCTCTTTGAAAGCTGTAATAAAAACGTGCACTAGGAATCGGTTTTGATTTAAGCACAAGTTGTGTTTTTTTGACATAAAATTATCTCTCACAGCTCTCTCATCTCACAGCTCTCTATTCTCCAGAGCATGCTCTTCTATCAAATGTATTAGTGCAAGTGAGAACGATATAGAAATTAGAACGAAACAACCGATTTATCACTCTAGCGTTGCTAAAAATATCTCCTTGGGTCGAATTGAAATTTGCCTAACACCAAGAACATGGGATCGTTCAGGTGTGGGGTTAGCTGGAGGAACAGGGGTTCCGCTAGAACATGGGTGCATTCAGGGTTGGGGTAGGATGGTGTAGTGTGAGTTTGTCGCGCGATCGCACGAAAGTGTGGGTCAGGGGTAGCGAGAATGAAGAAATTTCTCCTCTCTCATGCGACTTCTGCCCAGTGGGTGGACGATTGGTCCTAAAAGTAAAGCGTCGTTTAAAGAAAAACCAGATGATGTTTTGGCTGAACCATCGAATACTGGCCTGATTTTTGTGCTGGTACTGGATGTCTTCAATACGGGATGATGCGGTAGGTAACAGACTGGCTGACGCTTGGCTGTCTTTGCGTCTTCAACCTGCTCTAGATATCCCCTTTCTATGTACTCGTTGATGACTGCCTCGTAGCCTTTCTTCAGGACAGGATCACGTTTGAATCGTCGCTCGAGTTGCACGAACCGTTTAATTGCCACATCTTTTGAGTCTCCTATAATGTCATCAAGATTAGGCTTGCATGGTAGCTTAACTACGTATCTGCCACCTGCATCTCGACACTGATGTTGTTGAAAATGCTCTTCGCAATCACGTTCTTCCTGGGACTGAATTGTAGACACTGGTAACTCGTCAACAGCCCAGAAACGCTCTATTTGTCCGGCCAAATCATAATTGTTGTTGACGGTGCATACGCTGGCTTCTGGAATGTTGCTCTGCTGGTCGCAATAGATTCTTCCCATGGTGATCCAACCGAATACAGTTTTAACGAAAGCTGGTAAATTTCCTTCTGCCCTTAGAATACACGGACGATTTCTTTCTGCAGACAGAAAATCGACAAAGAATTCTGAACCCAATAACAGCTCGATCTCCTGAGTACGGTCGAAATCTGGATCAGCTAAATCGAAATCTAGCGGTAATCTGGCTCTTATGGCTGCAACATCCACAGTGGGTTGATATCCAGTAATCCTCGTCATTAACACGAAATCCATTTGTTGCTCATATTTTACCTTTCGCGCGGCCACCATCGCAGACACAGATTTCGATGTAGATACACTACGCCTTCCCACACCAAACAATCGAACTCCGTTCTCCATCGGCGTTAAAGCAAGCCTATCGCAAAGGCTCTCCGTCATCACATTTACTTGGGCTCCATTAGCTAACAAAGCTTTCACGGCGCGCCATTTACCATCAGCTGCTCTCACCTTTACGATCACCGTCGACAGCATCACGCGATTAGCTCTAGCCACAGGAACACTTACAGCCGTCAGATTGGTGACCTCTTCCGATCGTTCTTCTCGTTGACCTGGTAACAATCGCACACTACCTTGTCTTGCCTCTAAACTGCCGTGGAGAACAGTGTGATGCTTTCCGGAACAACGCATACAACGGAATCTGGACTTGCACTTCTTCGCCCAATGCCCAGGAGGCAGACAATTGTTACACAGCCCTTTTTCACGTATGAAATTGACCCGATCAAACATGTTTAGTTGTGCGAAACCGTCACACTTGCCTAGATGATGCTGCTCACCACATTTTTCACAACGGAAACCTGAATTTGTAGCCGCTACATTCGCCACCAAAGTCGTTGAGGTTGCCTTCCTACGATGCGATGATCAGCCGCCGCCGCATCCAATATTCTTGTTTGGGAATGTAAAAACCCGTACAGCTCGCCAATAGAGTGATCACCCGATGCTTCTACTTGCACTTCCCAATCGTGTTTTGTTTCTTCGTCCAGCTTAGAAACCAGCAGCTGCGTTAGAAGCATTCCATAACCGGATGCATCTTCTCCTAATTGCGATAATAGTTTCGTATGCCGCTCAAAACCATCCACTAGCGCATGTATGCTTTCAGTACTCTTACATCGCAGCTTTGGCCAATTGATTATAGCGTTAACATGCTGCTTCATCAGTACATATTTGTTGTTATATCGTTTGATCAAAATCTCCCAAGCAGCCTCGTAACTGGCGTCACATGTTGGGAATGTGTCAATGACCTTTAGTGCCTCTCCCTTTAAGGATGACCGCATGTAACACATTTTTTGCGTGCCACTCAATCCTTTATTGTTATGCACTAAGGACACGAAAAGGTCATGAAACGAAAGCCAGTCTTCAAACCTTCCGGAAAATTCTGGCAAAGCGATCTTCGGAAGCCTCATGCTTTGCATCCCGTTCTCGGCTATCAATGGTGAAATCTTCTTTTCTTCGCTGCATGTATCTGCGTTCAAAGCACTGAGAAGGCCTGCCTTAGTCACGTAAAACAACTCTAGGAAATTATTAGCCTTTTCTTGATGTAGTTGTAAATCAGCAGAAGGAGCCACATCTTCGATTGCCTGACGGTTTTCTTCAAATCTTTTATAAAGATCGTTAATGTTATCCATCCGGCATTTTATAATCGACTTGTCCGCTTCCATTTTGGTTTTAACGAAAACCACGTGGTTCTCCAAGGCAGCCATACATGTATCTCGTCGACGCACGTAGCAATCTAATTCCGCCATTTTATTTTCTTTACGTGCAGCAACAGGTCTTCCAACAGCTCTACGAACCACCTGCTTATTTGCCGGAATCAATCGTTTCACTGGTAAAATAGTCTTTTTATCCACTTTTGACCGCGTTTCCATCTGAATTAATGGCAATATCCCATAGTGCGTACCGCGTGTACGCCACTCTCACTAATTACTATGCGCTCGTCGCTCTAATGCGTGCCTATGTATGCGTCGTTCGTTGCCCGAATCCTGTCTCGCATGGGATTTTGTCTTTCAGGGCACACATCTACCACCGCACTTACACTTCTCACTAAGTTGTCACTAAGTGTTCCAAGCTGCACACAACTTCGCAAAATACTCCTTAGCTTCGTACACACTCTTTTACACTTCTCACGCAATGTCTAAATGTCACTAACTGCACACTACTTTGCACAGTATTTTCTCACCTTCACGCAAATCCACTTACACCTTTCACACAATGTCTAAAAGTTTCTACCTCGCTCTCCGCACGCACTGTTCACCAAACGCTAAGCTGCACAATCTCTCCTTTGTCAAACTGAACCGACTGCACACTACGCTGCACAGTATACGCACTGACACTTAGTTACAAATCCTGGTCACGGCACCAATGTTCGGATCGTCTCTCTTTAGGAATTAGTCGCGTGGTTCTTGTTCGAGGTTCTCCTACGTTGTGTGACAATTTATTTCTTCTCTCTCTGCTCAACGGTTCTAACCGGTTCGAGACGAAGAGCGGTTAACCGTTTACCCTATTAACAAAATTATGTATGCCACTTTTCGAAACTAACACTGAGAATGTGAAGCGAGAGAAGAAAAATGGAGCAGTGAGTAGGCTGGGAAAGAAGGGAGCAGCGCGAAAGAGAATGGGTAGTCGAAAATCTACCAGGAACGAGTACCATTCAAGCTGCAACTGGTAAGCTTTTTGTATTATGGCTGTATAATAAGTGAAGAATGTGAAAATCGGAGTAGAAATGTTGAAAATATAATAAAAATATCGTGTTACAGAATCCGATCGAATGGTAGAATGCGTATACTGTTTCTGATAGTGATGTTGAAAGAAATGAACGAAATGATCGTGTTTGGTCCTGTGATAATCCGGTGGCTGTCCGGTAAGCGAGACGATAGCTGCCAAAAAGATAACAGTCTTTCGCGTGGAAGGACCGGGCAGACCCGTAGCTTGGCCCGTCCTTTCTATGCATGCGATTGTATTGCCATCTTCTTAGCACGGTTGGCGTCCTTGGCGGGGGCCAATCTTATTCATCGCTATAAGTCTGCAAAGTATTATCGAAAACAGCTAAATACACAGTTACGGGTATAACAAATGAAGGAATCCAGAAATGATAGACTGAGACATGTCGATGTTTTAAAACCAAAGACGAAGAATGCTAGTGGCAGATGATCTTCTCCTTGAATTTATATTCTTTAAGAAGATTGGGAGAACTGTTTATAAGTATTTAGATATCGTACAGGAAGAGTTTGAGGAAGCATGGTTTTCGTAAAAAGACGATGATAATGGGGAAGATTATGCAGAGCAGTACGTGTACAATGATTACGATGAAGCCCAACGAAACATTTTTGAACCAATGTTAATTTTAAGATTGTGACCGTTTATGTAGATGATAACATCTCTTTCTACATTCAGTCCGCTTTTACATACGTTAATGAAATAAAATACCTTATCATAATGACAAACGTTCAACGAAGTTTTATGTGTTATAATTGTATAATATATCGATGTAATTGAAAGAATACAGATGATGAATAAGTTAGAACATTGTAGTTATATCAACTGATATAAGCTATGGTTAATTCATTTTGGTTTGAAAATTGATCGTGCAATATGCGACGTTCTTTATCTATCGTAAAGCTTTGATTTTAAACTTGAGAACTGGGTTGGCTATATACAATTTTGAATAATGAAATACAACAATCGATTTGCGTTTAAACATTTATTTTAAATTGGAGGTGATCCGCTCCAGCTGCCCGGTGGAAGAAGACTGCTTGCTGGCTCGTCGTCCAGTAGAACTTCCCGCCGGCTGCTTGCTCCACGGTGCCATTCTGTATGTCACATTCCTAGAGTATCAGGTTGTACGCTGATACTCTGGAGTCACGTTGGACAACACGGGACCGGGGTGTCGGATGCAACTCCAGCGTGATAACGTACAGTGCATAACTATACACTTAATCTGCATTTCATAGAACATGAAATCAGTGGCGGATAATCCTTGATGCGGAGGGAGCGGCCGCTCGGAGTCTCGCTGAAGAGGTAAATCTCGCCAAAGCCCACCGCCTCCCCACCCCTCCCAAATCCACGAGGGCCTCGTAGTTTAAAGGGCCTCGAAAGAAGGTTTGGCCCCCTCCCCCTGGTCACGTTCTTTGATAGAAGCATGTCGTAAGCCTCCTGATTAGCAATAACTTGGTGGTTGCAGGGGCCCCAGGCAACGGGTCCCTTTTCAAGGAGTCTCGTTTGTTCACAAAGAGCCCCGTTACTACTCAAAAATTTCATCAAGTCAATACTACCGCCACCCCCTACCAGACAAATCTCGAGAAGCATTGCTGGGGCCTCAACTTCCTTACCGATCAGGGCCCCAAAACGGCTAGATCCGCCACTGCATGAAAAAAAAGTTACTGCGCGTAAACATAGCCTGCCCGTTGCGTTGTTTTTTATTAGGGAAGTTACACCGATGCTAAGAGTGCTCTGGATGGCTGTTTGATTGAACGATTTCACAAACACACAATCGGTAAGAGTTCAATTCTATCTGCTAACAATCTTTCTGTAAAAGTTTATTCACAGGTTCTCTCTCTCTATCTCAGTCTGCTCAATGATAAACATAAGGAGGTGGCACTGAAACAGTAAACAGCAACCAAACCAGCATACGATGAAATAGAACATCAAAGCGAGCAAGACAAAGACGCACTTAGCGCAGTAGCAGCGAGAACGATGGGAAAGAGATTTCCCTTCCCGCTTTTTTTTCTCAAATATATAGAACATAAGGTCCGTTCATTGTCCGAAAAATTTTGGACGCCATTTTGACGCGTCAACTCGGATGGCCTTGAAGTGCAAACATGAACCAACCACCCTTCCAAACGCTGCAAAAGAGGGAATGGTGAATATAGACCGTGGTGAATTGTTACTTGTGTAACAAATTTAAAAGGTCTACTCAGCTCGGATGCTACTTAATGACTAATTTTATTTCCCTAGTTTCTTACAATTACTATTACATTACTAACTTATCGCTGCCTACACCAATA
>LULA01018038.1:0-11001 GCA_002091835.1 Anopheles maculatus | reverse complement strand
AATAATTGAGTGTATCAAGCTGCACATAAAGGTTTTCCGAAGTGCAATGATATTTTTGCTATGACAGATGAGCATATTTTATATACTGAAAGTGTAAGGAGAGGAACACATTCTTAATTAGATAGTTAATCACACCTAAGAAGCTGCTGACGATGGCATTCATTAGAATCTTGTTCAGTTCTTGGTAATTTGCGAGTCTATTCTATCACCAACATGCCTGAAGAGCTGAGCATAATAGCTTTTTCAAACAACGTTTAATTACGTACGTTGGCCTTCACTACGCCCGGTTCGGAACTGACCACGGAGCACGAGATATATAAACTACGATTCATTTAAAACTCGATGGAAATTGCATTCGCCTTGAGGAGCGTGGAATCGTGGTGGCGGTAGATATCAAATTATTAAAATTTCTCCTCATCTTCATCCACTAGCTTCGGGTTTCTTCGGCTTTAATTCAGCCGGATCTGCACACCATCACCACACATTAGTGTGTGTGTGTGTGTGTGTGTGTGTGTGTGTGTGTGTGTGTGTGTGTGTATGTGTATGCGCCTAGGTCCACAAACCGGTCAATGTATCATGTACAGTTTTTACAATAATTGAGTGTATCAAGCTGCACATAAAGGTTTTCCGAAGTGCAATGATATTTTTGCTATGTGAGATGAAAATATTTTATATACTGAAAGTGTTAGGAGAGGAACACATTCTTAATTAGATACTTACTCACACCTAAGAAGCTGCTGACGATGGCATTCATTAGAATCTTGTTCAGTTCTTGGTAATTTGCGAGTCCATTCTATCACCAACATGCCTGAAGAGCTGAGCATAATAGCTTTTTCAAACAACGTTTAATTACGCACGTTGGCCTTCACTACGCCCGGTTCGGAACTGACTACGGAGCACGAGATATATAAACTACGATTCATTTAAAACTCGATGGAAATTGCATTCGCCTTGAGCAGCGTGGAATCGTGGTGGCGGTAGATATCAAATTATTAAAATTTCTCCTCATCTTCATCCACTAGCTTCGGGTTTCTTCGGCTTTAATGCAGCCGGATCTACACACCATCACCACACATTAGTGTGTGTGTATGTGTATGCGCCTAGGTCCACAAACCGGTCAATGTATCATGTACAGTTTTTACTTTCCTTTTTCGCTTTCCGCATAGCATAGAAGGAACCAGTAGTGACAACAGTTCCAAAAGACTTTCGATGTGATTTGTCTAGTGTTTCCAAAAGACCTAGATGGTATTCGATCTACTACATACATTGCTCCGATACTTTGATGCCGTGAATGTTGACTACAACAAAATTTTAACTATTTATTTGAAATGACTACTTATGTGTAGACGGTCCGGTGGGTGAAGCATCAGTCTTTTACACAGCAGAACTGGATATTGAATTCTGTCTAAACCTTCTCCCCATTCGCAGGTCTGGATCAGTAATGGATCAGAAAGTCAGTAATGGCTTAACAAAACCTCTTGAAAAAGTTTACTTATATGAAGTCTACTAATTTAGAATTATTATCGTTCATCATATCACAAGGTTAACGAAATGCTGAATACATTAAAAAAAGAAAATTCCCTATAAATATATGTATGTAGGCTTAAAATCGTTATAGTCGATAATAGTTCAGTCATGAATCACACCGCAAGATTTGCAATGGACAATAAAACATTCCGTCTCCACACTGCTATGTTCTGTTTAACTTGGCCTGACGATGATCTTCCAATGCAAAGTGACTAAGAGAACAAACCGGGAATTTCCAGTAACGCCGTGGAGCAGCCGGTTAATACATTTCAATGTGTTGCTGAACCTGACCAATTCACAGTTTATGGTAGCTTTGTTATTTTAAACAATCAAACGAAATTAGTTACGAATATTTGAGAATTCAATATAAAATGTCACGTCTGTTAACATTAAATGCTAATATTGCTTCTTAAATGACGTCCGTACAGTGGTGGGAAATCGATCGATATTAACCTAGCGTAGCAAAACTTTTTGTATTTTATGTGCTATAGTACGTAGTTTTTGGCAAACATTTCAATACGGACCAAAGAACAATGATTTGTTTCCAAAAGCGATTTGAGCATTTTTGTCTTGACGTTCATGCACACCATCGGTTATTGAAATATTGTTACATTAAAAAGTTGTCAAACATGTAAGGCTTACATATTTTCAGATGATTACAAACATTTGTTTTTGGATGTCAACCCTAAAGCCGATACATTAATCGTGTGTCCAGTTTTGTTTTACATCTTTTGCAATGTACAGTGTGTGCTGCTTCAAATAAAAGTGTAATCAGAGTGGCGAAACCTCTAAACTGTCCAGCTTCATGTTCTTGGTTGGCTTCCTTCGGGTATGACAATAATGTGCAAAAAATAACCCGACCCGAAGCTTAAATTATGGGCATGAAAAATTGTTTGTTAAAACTCAACGTTCCATGAATATATATATAGTTATCGTGTTGGGTGGAAAGTTAACACTTCACGGATATTGTAGTAGATCGAAATATGCTGCCGGTAAGTAGCGACACACAAATGAAAGAGAGCGCTCAGCACGTTGGACAAAAAAGAGCGCCCCATTGGATAGGGGATTAATGATCTGATTTGCATGCAAAATCATTGTCGAGATTCGAGAAAGTGGTTTGAGAAAGCGTGATGTGACGTTTCTTTGTGCAGCTTTATGAGTAGCGGTGCGTTAGTTAACATTTACTTACAAGGAAGCCGTTTCAGATTCATTTTACATAGTTTCCAGTTGCAATGTGAATTACACTGACGCTGACATACTGAGTTTGGGACAGTCATTTAGTATTGAAATACATTTACATACATTTGTGACATTTCAAATGACTGCATAATCACTATAAAATTTCAGAGAACGTGCATTTTAAATTTAATATAGCACTGCCGAATGCTAAAATGGAAGAAACGGTATTAAATCCTATTAAGAATGTAAGATTGAACATCCAGCTACGGATAAATCAATAATAATTCTAGTAGCAGAACAGACCCTTCTAATGTTGTAGTGCAAAATAAATGCCATAGTTATCATTAGTGAAAATATTGGACAGTTTAGCAATAAGATAATGTTAAGATTGAGGAAATCTCATTAGCATTCGATTAAGAAGCTTCTATAGGATTATAACCTGTTTAATTATCAATCAATCAACGGTTACAACCAATGTAACATTAAATAGATTAGCAATATAAAAATTACCAACCACCACACACTTTCCTTGCAAGAAGAGCAATGTGGCGAATTGATCTATTTAACACGTTTGAGTTTGCAAAGACTCTAACTAATACAGAAGATAGTATTTTACCTACAAAAATATGCTACTTCGAATCATAATTTACAAGGAACGAAACTAACTGTCCGACAGTTTTAGTGTTTATAACATTGATGCACGAGTCTTACTTCCCGCTTTTCCGTTCAAAAATTTCAATATTGGATGTAGATGTTATCCAGATTAGATGAACGAGCACTTTACTGCCAAAAACCCGGCTTGTCAAGCAAGAATGATTGTAAGCAATTGAAATTCACCTGTTAACTGACACGACGACCACTACCACCTTAACCAGTTTGCGTGCGGTGCATCAATCAAATGGCTAGATTCGTGCTGTAGTACAATCTGATGCAGTAATGCCGCCGTACTACAGCTGTTACAGATCATCGCGCGAGCGCGCGCGCGTTTTTCAAGGCACCAGAAACTGAGGGGCTTTTGAAGCATTAACCGTGGCACCTGTAGGCGCACGTATTGACGAAGCGTGAACGTAAATAAACGCAAGCATTTCCTTTCGGTAGATCGCAAGCCTCTTAATTTATGTCTTGTTTTGTTGAATGCCGGTTTACTGTAGTACACGATTCACAACAGTGTAAAACGGGCTCAAAATGTAACGCTGTAACGAGGTGAAGGATGTAAATGGTTATTTGTGTTTTGCTGATTTGCTGGCTGGGATCTTCGGACTGCTGGTTTTAACGAGAGCATAATTAAAGTGTTTTAAGTGTGTTTTGTATCGATTGCAATGACAGACTAAACCAGTAGACCGTTTTATGTGGTCCACCACAACTAGGCGGATGGTGTGTATGCTTATCGTGCAGTTTTATTTATCTTTTTTTTTAATTATGTTTTTGCCTTTCCCGGAAGTTGTCGACAATGGCGACCTCCTCTGACGTATGTGCGTTTATCAGCTGCATCGTTCTGTTCTTCATCGTATTCTTCCGTATTTTGCATCTGAAAAGTTAAGTTGCTATTTTGTGCATGACACACTGTTATCCGCAAACTGTTAAATAGATAGTAAATAGATTTAAATTTATATCACAAAAGCCATTTTTATCAATTCTCGATGCTGCTAGCTGTGTCCGTAGATTGTCTCGTGACCACACGCTCGTACGTGGTTGGTGATTATGCTTGGTTGATTCGGCACCTAAACGTTAAACCTTCGGCTAAGACCCCAACGCAAAGCGCCCCAAATTCGACCCGAAGGCTATTAAGTAACGTTTTGTACTTTTCTGTTAGCAAAAACGCCATTCTTGTTTGTTTGCTCCATGTGGGTGACGCGTGTGTGTGTGTGCAGAAGTAAGTTTGCATTATGTTTCCATTTCCGGCTTTTTGTGTGGCAGACAGTCGGAACCGAATGTTGCGGGTTGTAAGAAACCTCACAATCACTTCTGCAACTCGGTGAGCACAAAGTCACTCAACTTTGCATTAGCGCGCGGTGTTTACGGTCGAGGGAGTGACATGTTGGCTGTGGTGGTAGAATGTCTGCTTCGGTTAAAATCGGTAAGGTTGGTTTGAAGAGAAGCAGCAATGGCCATGTACAACCGGCATAAAACTGTGCTTAAGTATTGTTCAAGCGGGAGGTTAGAAGGGTACAGCTTGACTGCGTTTTTTAAGCATTGCGGTAATTATTGTGTTCAATTCTTCTAGCTGCTGGCTCGGGCAGGTGGGGATATGCTTGCTTGTAAAGAGCAAACACCTTCACGTGAAACATTGTTACACCACCACAATAGCGTCCATATTCTTGGATAATGATCGTGTCCTATAGAACGGAAACCAAGTGTTGTCGCCCGTGACGCATGTCGGGATAATGGTTCTATGAATAACCGGTCTTTGAGCGAACATGACATAACGTAGTGTACAAGTTGTTATTTGCAACCTACCTACTAAAGGTTCTAGCTTGTAGGACATTCAAACGAATTTATATACATTAGCAATAAGAAACTGCAGCACAAAATGATGTGAAAGTGGCATATTGATTAATCATTCATAATCCTATAATCCTATGTCGTACAACATCACACGTATCATTTCACACCTTGGTGCTGTTTGTGCGTAGCTAAAATATTCATAAAGAAACATTTTCAAGGCTCACAGTTCACTATACATAGCTAGCAGGGCACGATAGTGTAAAATACTGCAAACAAAATTGTGTACGACTATCTGGGGGGTTCGTTTGCTTTACCCATTATTCATAAAGAGCACGATGAAAGTAAATGCCAAACAAAAGGGTGCAAAATGCAGTCTAGGAGGTAGGTGCTCGGCAATGCAACATTTACTTTGCACACTGTGTGCTTCTACTGAGGAATCTATCATAAGTTTGTTTTTGTATTACCTGTTAGTTGGAAAGCGATTTCTGACTTACAGCAAACACATTCAGCTTATATTTTTATTTTATTTATTTAACTTCTCGGTCAATACTGCTGTGCGTTGTATGCGTCAAACGAAGGGAACACGACGTGTAGCAAAAGTAAAAGTTTTTCACATTGACCTAAACGCTGGCACTAGCGGTGGTAAACATTGGCACTTTTACGCCACGCAAACCTGCCAGTGGCAAAATGAGTCATATTGTGCTTGTTGCGGAAGGGGTTGTACCATGGCTGGCGTACTTTCTGGCGTGATGGGCGCCTGTTGTGAATCTAAATGGTGCGGCTCTATGTGCCGTGCAGCAGTAGCAAATGCAGCGTTATCCGGCCCAGCATCGATAGTTTACTGCGGATTGACGCGTTTAGCATACTCAGCGAGATTTCTAGACATGCCTTACACAAAGACAGATGTGTAAGAAAAGCGACTGAAAAACAGTGTAGATGAACTGTGTTACCACTGTTAGAAGAGGAAGAACCTCCTTTCTGTCGATGGATCTGTAGATTCTCTACGACCGGCCACCACCACAAAACGGTGATGATCGTTGTTTCGTACTTCAATGTGTCATGGACAATGGTGTGCCTTTCTCATGTCTGCAAGCCGTCGCATGGAACCGTGTCGCGACGTTCGTGCGCTCCGCTTTGAGACGGCTGTCCAACCAACAGACAGGGTGAAAATACAAACAAGCGTACATTACCAGGCAACCGCTAAACTGTGCGGCTTTGCCCTATGCGAATAGGAATCGCTTGCAATCGGGCATCCGGGTGATTCGAATAAAAAAAGACCTTCGCCGATTTCATGATGGCGGCGCCGCTGATCTCGTTTCTCTGGGTAGATTTCGCAATTTTGACCGGTGTTATCGGCGGCAGCAGGACGATAACGTTATATCCTGCGCTACTCAGGCGGGGACGGTGGCATCCTTTGTTTGCAATTCAATGCCAGGTGGTTACGAAGTTACGTGATGAATATTTTTATTCATAAATTGATGGAAAAGTCTTCAGGTTTCCTTTTATGCCATAGTTGTGCATCGCCTCAAAAAAGACTAAAAAAGGCCGGCGTTGGAATTTTTCCTTATTTCAGTCGAACACATTCGATGTTTGGATGAAACGTGCCACGGTTGTAAACAGGTGTTTAAAAATAGGCCACCCACAATCGCCTATCGCTTATAGGGAGATGGGCCACTCCTCAGTGTCTGCTGGGAGTAGGGTACACTGACGTAGGAAGGGGTGCGGTGAATCGTTTTTATTTTGAGTGCTGTTTAAACTAATCTTGGATGAGGTGCCCTTTCACTTCACGAGCTTCCTTGCCCTGGATGGTGTCTTTATTCTGGTGCCATACAGTTTCCGTTTTGCTGTAATAAAGCAAATATGCTGTGCAGCCTTTGCCAAAATTGTAGCCAATTTGAGAAATCATACCCGTCGCCTTCGGGAAGGGTCGAGTGACGCCATGATGTACTCAGCAGAGACTGGCCGATGAGATGATTATGTGATCAAAAGTTACCTCACCCTGATATATAGGATGCTTTATTGAACATGGCGACGTTTGACGTCGGTTGTGCTGCTGTTATGTTCGGTGAAATCAATCGTTAAACATTACGTTTGCAGGCTATCGTATGGTGATATAAATAGAGCGAAGACCGAATGAAGGTAGGCGGCAGATGGAATTACTTCCTAATAGTGTTCCATAAATTTCGCTACTGCTATTTCATGAATTGTGGAGTTGTGTTATTGTTTTCCTTGATGTTGTCGCATTTTGAGTTGGGTACTATATATTTTTGAATCGAGCTCCAGCGCCACATTAGTTTGTCTTGTAACGATGTTGGATGAACCATTAGAAAAATGGAGATGCACACCGTTCCCGCTTTAAAATGATGGTAAATACCTAATACCGTTGAAGAGTTCAAGCATTGCGCGTTAAGAATTGTTGACATTCATACAGTCAGACAGCCCCAGGTGCATGTTGCGAATGTAAACAACGTGATAAACGTTCGCCTGTGAGTGTTGGTTAGATAAAATGTCTAGGAGTGTTGAATATTCTCTTATGAGATGGAAGCACAGTAAACCTGTTGGTAGTCGACTATCTACAACTACTATCGATTGCCGACAGCTGCTCATCATTCATTCATAAAGTAATGTTCCCGATTGATTTGCATTGTCTCAACATGCAAGCATTCTAATGCATTAAGTTGCAGACTTCATAAAGAACGTATAAGGAACAAGTTCTGACTAGTAATATATGTGTATAGTTTTTGTTGAACTAGTAGTATCATGACGTAAAAAAGCATACCGCTTCATATAGACGTAACATCTACATTGCATCCACGCTTGGGTCATAACATTTCGGCTGATCAATAAGACAGTAGTTATTCCAGACTGCAATCACTGCATTGAAGATAAGAGTAATGCGCAATACCGTTTCTAACAAAGTGTAAATAGTTGAGGCGTGCACAAATAAGTCAAGGGCGATCTTTGTGTATCTGTTACGTGAGCAGCAGTATGATTAACTTCATTGGCTTGCGTATTAGCAGCAGGGCTTCTTATGTGACGCGGGCCAAGAACGCGTTGATTGTTTTCCTGTTTTTAAAGACTTTTCCGTTTTCTTTTCTCTGAAAATGTCACGTAGAAAGATAGCTAGCATGCAGATTATACGGGACTGATTTGGTATTGCGGTACAGTGGCCATATAAATGTGCTATCATACATGATAGGGTCTTAATAAGTTATTACGTAATACAGTCAGTCAACGACTGTGATATATCTTGATGCCCCGTATCATAGACAACAATTTGACAATATTTCATTTTTCAATTAATTCCAAAATCTGCACGTACACGATTGTCTGATTGTAATTAAGCCATTATCGATGATTCATTACCGACTTAACTGTAGCGAATTGATTGGTTTTCGTGTTAATAGTATTGATTGAAATACGTTTGCATCTTATTTCTTTTCATGTACATGCAGCCGGGGACTCACACCGCCGCATCGCGTAAAATCGATTTCTATGGCCACATTCACGCAGGAGGAAATCGAATTTTTGAAGCAGAACGGTAACGATAACTGCAGTCGAACTTGGTTGGGCCTTTGGGATCCAAAGCGTGCAATCAAGCAGGAACATCGTGACTTTATGATAGACAAATACGAAAGGAAAAGGTACGTATGGTTGGTGCCAGCCCCGTTCTTCAATTGTTCGACTCGCGAACACACCATCATTGGTTGCTTTCGATTTGACAATGTACTTACTGAACTGCGCACATCTTGTGTACTGGTTGTTTGTGCCCTTGCAGATACTACCTGGAACCTGCTAGTCCACTGAAATCGCTGCCCACGAACACCTCGAGTTCGTTGACATCACTGTCGGGAGGTAGCAGCAGCAAGAATGCCAATGAAAGTTTAGTTCCTCTCAAAACGCCAACGCTAACACCTCCGGCAACGCTACGATTGAATCGTACCAATTCCGGCTCGTGTAATGGACTGAACAACGTAAACTCATCATCATCATCATTGCCAGGTGCAATGGGTGTTGGTGCACAATTTCAGCAGCAATTTACGCCCGATGATTCCGGATTTTTCAGTGCGGATCCACCCAAAATTCTGCCACCGACACCACAGAAGAATAACGTGCTTCAACGCAAGAATGGCATCAAGATCAAACAATCGTCCAACGGACTGCCGCCGACGTATGGACGTAACCAAAAAAATGGCTTACTGAACAGCAGCACAGTCGGCGGCGGACTGTCGGGTAGCAGCGGTGACATTAATGCCAACAAGTTTACGCCAGATGCTGACTTTGTAGCTGACTTTGGCAGCGCTACTATTGTGAGCACCGTCAGCAATGGGGGCAGCCATTATGGGAGTACCAATAGTTTGAAAAATGGTAACAATAACGATAACGGAGCTGGAATGTACGCACAACACAATGGGAACAGCGAGAAAACGTCCAACAGAGAGATGGAAAACTTTGCCGACTTCGACCACAATCCCATTTTCAACTCTGCAGGTAATGAACTTAACATTTCAGATAATTAATTTCGAATAATTAATTTCAGATAATTAATAATCGAAAATTTGGAAGTAATCAGAGATATGGACTATTCGCAATGCGATAAGTTACAATTTCTTCTGGCTGTCTATGATATGAACGGGTAGTATATCTGTTTGGTTTTTTATTTTCTTCATTGCGGCATTTGCGTATTTGCTGGATCTCAATAAAATAAGAAAACATGAAATCATACTTCAGCAGCAATAGTATTGACAGCAGCACTACGACCAGTGTCAGTAGCACTGCCAGCGTGCAGAGTTTGACCGGTCCCGATCCATTTGCGAACTTTTACTCAAATACTGTCGCTGGTAATAATTGCGGTAGCAATTCGACGGGATCTACCGCCGGCACCCCAACAGCGTCCTCGGGTTCAGCATCTACCGGCATGTCCGTGCACGGTGTTGGATACACGTGTATTTCACCAGAAGATAACACGCATGCAAAGATCCATACGAACTATGGATTCGGTAACACTTTCACCGGTGGTGAGCCATGTTATGCGGCCAATGAGTGTATGATCAGTGGTGGCGCTGGTAATACTGGATCCGGGTACGGTGCACAAAATTACACCTTACCTTGGGGGAACAGCAATGGCGTGCTACCGGATTTGACCGCAACGAGGTATGCTGGCAGCACAAATCAATTGAATAATAATGTCAGCATGGAAAGCACCCAGCGTGATACCGTACAGTGGAACTTTTGGCAACAGTTTGGCAACAACTGTTGGACGGCGGACGAACGCCTTCAGTCGCAACATCACCAGCAGCACCGGTTCCGCAATAGTTCCGCTCAACAGATGATGATGAGTCCTCAGCATCAAGCAGTAAACCAAGTGTCGTGTTACTCAGATCAAAACCGGTGGAGTAAGTGGCTTTGTGACATTGGATTGCATTTTAGCAAGCGAGGGAGAGAGAGTGAGAGAGAGAAAGCGAAATAGAACCAATCAGCATTGTGTTTATGTATGTTTAATATTGCGCTTCTTGGTTTAGAAAAATAAGCTTGCTTTCCGAAGTGTGTCTAAAAGCGAATGTAGTTCAGTAGTTCGTTTTGTTTGTTGATTTTAAGTAAATACTATTACTTGGCGTTTTCGCGTTCCATCCGCCATCACTAGCCACCACCATACGTTGTCACCATCTTGCTTGTTATTCAAATGTAATTTACTTTATTGTATTTCTCAGAGTATCTTTTTTTTACTAATTTTTGTTGGTTTATCTTTACCTTTTATGTTTTTACAATAAGGTGTTGTTTAACGTGTTTTTTTATAATCTGGATTATTAATTCATCTACAGGTCTTCCGATGCCACTTGGATCGAACCG
>LULA01018035.1:0-10000 GCA_002091835.1 Anopheles maculatus | reverse complement strand
GTGTTCATCCGGCTTGTGGACGGGTGGCCAAATTTTACACACTGTTCGGACGTAGCTACTAACATGTGTACTTGCTGTGCGTGCGAATTGGAAGTTGTTTTAAGATGCTAACGTGAGATCAGTTAAGAGTTATAATTACACATTCAAAATGATACATCTGTCCATGCGTTCAAACCATTAAACTATTGTGCTACACTGCTATGACTATATTTAAATCGGTGTTTTGTTTAGCTTTTGGTTGCGACAGAATTGGTGTTATATATCACCACCGCAGATACAATAAACCTGCAACGAACGAAGATCACTAACCTTCTCTTATCCGTCAATTTGTGTGTGGGAAACAATGTCTATCTATTAAATTCATCAAGAAAAACATCCGGAAGAAAAGGAACCTGCTTCCCAATCCCAGGGATACGAGAAAAGGATCCGACGGCAGGGATTTAGGAATCCGGGAAATGGAAAAAAGCGACAGGGATTACGTACTTGAGTGTACATTGGTTGTGTATTGGTTGGTTGGTGTACATTGGTTGAGTGTACATACAGCATTGGTTGACTTGCTTACGAGGGAAAGGAATACAGGCAATGAAGTAAAAGTGTGCGTGCCATCCTCAAGCGGCGCGCACCGGGTACAGTTGTCAAAACCATCGTAAACAAAACAGAAGCGCAAGGCGCATCATCTGGAAAGCTTCGTAGCAAAATCACCACCTCGCAGGTTTAGATTTAAACGTTTAAGCTGATATTGGTCCAATATAAAACGCGTAAGTAAAGTGTGTCTTTCGATGTCTAGTAGTAAGACGCAAAATTTGCTTTAACGAATCTTTATTATGTGCAACAGCAGCAGCAACAGCATGTGGACGCCGGCACATTATCAAGCGCGCTTTGCGTGGAAACCGGCCACTGTTCGTCCACCGGGGAAAGTTGTGCGAGTTGATGAACTGCAGCCGTGTACTGAATCTGCAGAAATGTGTCCACCAGAAGAAACATTCAATTATATTGTGCCATCATCATCAGCGGTAGCAGCTGTTGTCGGTAGTGGTGATATTCCCGAAGTGATGATTCGTCCACCTGGAAGAATTGTTCGTGTTGATGAAGAGCAGTCATCGACGACGGGTAATGCTGCTGCTGACGACCATGCTCCTGTACCTTCGGTTGCCAATTGTCCGGGGCATGACGGGTGTATGTGTTGCCTGTTGTTGAAGATAGAGGAACGCTTGTCACATTCGACCGCTGTACTCAATCAACTCTATGCGACACTACTTCCGCTGAGGGCTCAACAACAATTGCAGCTCGACATGGTGTACGATGAGGAAGATTTTGAAGATTTAGAATCGGTTGATAGTGTGTACGGTAGCTCAGAAGAAGATTTGGAGCGTACGGATGATTCGCTGAATAGTGATGTCTCCGCTGAGGATTATCTTTCGCGATGATGTCATTAGCGTGTTCTTTTCGGGAAGGGTTTCAAATTCAAGCGACCACATGTTATCGATCTCACGAGCTCCTGTTGTTCCATGTAATGTTTAGGAAAGCTTTAAGTTTAAGGTTTGTTTTTTTTCTATATGGTCGTATCGGAATCCTCATTAAAGTTAAAGAAAAACGATGTACCACGAATCGAACGTGTCCAAAACAGACACCGGAGATTCTGTCGAGAATCGTTGATTAAGGTTGAAGTTTAAGTTTAAGCATTAAATAGAGCCACAATCCGTGTTTCCCATTTGTTTTTCGCTGTGGGATAGTAAGTTAAAGGGCACTACAACCTTTCAAGAACAGTAAGTCTGCTCTAAAATAGTATTTTGCAAAGAATCCACATTAAGATGGGTGATAGAGAAACAACAGCAGGTCCACGAAATGATGTTGATGGAACATGCAAGAACATAAGCTTAAGAGAACGAGCTAACTATCGAGTTAAAGTTTTACTCGATAAGGAAAGTTTGATTAAATGAAATAAATTGACATTGCATACGAGCTAGCAGCAAACACTGACCAATGTTGGGAATGCGTTGAAACCAACCACGTTACTTGGTTACTTAGCCATTAGCGTCTCCGGATTAAAATTTCTCAAGGGTTTTCTCAACAATTTCTGGCCCGAATCTGTCGCTCATGAACTGCTTTTCGTTCTTTGTCTGGAGCGCTTAAAATGTGCCTCACTCACGGTACCATTCTCATGGCATGCCCAGGACCGCCTGGCGAGTGTAATTCGTTACGGAGTTACGGTTCTTTCCATTGTACCTCCACGCATACGGGTCGAAAAAACCTTCCATATTTTGCACCAGACTCCATATCTCATAGGCGTATGTGAGTATTGGGACTGTAAAGGTTTCTTTACACTCCCAGCTTCAACCGTCGCGACAGGTACTTAGAGTGGAGAAGTTTCCACAGGCTGTAGTGTCACAGCACACTTGCGCGCAGTTCAACGTCTATATTGTTGTCGGTGCTGACGTTTGATCCCAGATAGCTGAAGTTTTGGACGACTTCGAAGGTGCACGATCACCTATCGGTACATCACCATCTGTGTAAATCAGTGTTTGTTAGCAGGACCCAGCTGGTTGGTGCCACCATCATTTTGGTTTTTGCCTTGTTAATCTCCAACCCAAGGTTAGGTATCGCACTGCTCATTCCTTTGGTAAGCTTCTGCTACGTAGGAGAGCCTGAAACCAATGATGTTTATGTCATCTGCGTTTCTACATTCGAGTCCCGGAATTTCCTGCTCGAGAGCAGCGCCACCGTTTTGATCATCTCGGCTACTATTCCATTGGTGTCTGGTGCCTTACTGTTCTTGTTGAGCCCGTCGGATGGCCTTCCGTGTATCCTCAATGTAAGGTGGCAGCCACGTAGCTTTGTGGATGTCTCGACGCGCAAACTTGGTACTTCCGACGACCAGATTGCTTGAGGCTGCAAGCTGGACCAATCTACTACCATTATCGTTACTGTGCTCATGTAGACTGTGGCTTCCAATATATTGGCGGTACATTGGCTCCCTACCGACCTTTGCATTGAAGTCTCCCAGGATGATTTTTACGTCATACCTGGGGCACTGGTCAATGGTTTTTGTGAGAAGGCCATAGAATAGGTCCTTTTTTTCGGTAGATGAAGTTGAAGAATCTGCCTCCCATGCGTAGGATGCATAGTCTATCATTGATGACCTTGAAGCCGATGAAACCCATTCCGAACATAAGGCGGCGGTCGTTTCATCTGTAATAAATGTCGTAGCGGTTACATCAGTTATGCAGACCATTCCCTAGCCAGTGAATCTCTTGTAGTGTTACGAGGTTCATGTTTTATGTGTCTAGGGCGTCATCTAGTTGCATCAAGGCTCCGGCTCTGTACGTTCCATGAGCCCAGGTTAGGTCCAGGTCTCGAGAACTTGTTGTAGCTTTCCGTAGTCCATTGATTTTTCTTGTGGCAGGGTGACTGGCCCTGCGGTCAAACCTCCAAGCACCTTTGGAGGACCTCGTGGTAGTTGGGTTTTTTGTCTGGTTACTCACCCGACGTTAAGGCAGTCCGGTTGCTTCTTTACTGATCATTTTAACAATTCATCAAAGTACTGAGCCCATCGCGCGAAGGACCATCACTGGCTGGTAACTGACATAATCATCAAACAAAAAAAAAAAGAGTACTAAAAAAACACGAAGAATTTATAGTAGCCCCGGGTTTATTACAAATATTTGCGTCATAAATTGGACTGCGCGTTTGTGTGTGTGTGTATTTTTTGTTGTTGTGGTTGTTGCTGCTGTTGCATTAGAAATAATAATTTGTTAATTTGTTGTTTGCTTGTTTCATTCTATTCTTTTTAAATATTTATATCCGTATTTTTGTGTGTTGTGTGTCGCTGTTTGTCACCATCTCCTGTGTATCTCCTGCCACACACCAGATCGCTCTTCTGCACAGCTTTGTGTTTGTTTTTGCACCGTACCGTACCATCGTTTGACCTCACAGATTCGCTTTTCTTAGCAGAAATTATTATGCATTTACATACAAGTGCATTTTACCCATTATTTCTTCTACTCTCTCGCTCTTTCTCTATCTCTGTCCGCTTCGTCGTCACGATTAGTGCACAGGCGTTGTTTATGGTGCGATGCGATTTTTCACACACCAGCAGACTACACACGCCCTCGGTTTGTCGATTGAAAAAATCCATACTCTCCGCCTTCGCCTAGCTCCTCTAGAGCTTCGTCGCGCCCGTACTACCTCATCTTCCACCCAATATCTGGCTAATTTACTCATTCTTCTAGGATGCGAAAGATAAAAATATATAATTCTTATACTATTAAATTTGTCGAGTTAGCAATAACGCCGGCCCGGCCGTCCCACGTGAATAAAAGCCAACGATTTGATGCAACGATTTTGTTTTGTATAGTGTTGATTTGTTGTGTCCGTTTTTGGGTTCGTTTTATTGTTATGTGATCTTTTCGAGCGACTTCCGACTCGAACGGAAGCGCAAACGAAACAAAAAAAAACAGAAAGCAAAGAGAATCGAACAACAGCCATTTAGTGTTGTGTTAATGCGCTACCTCACGTGCGGTGGTAGCTCCTTTGCTCATAGTTGCTCGTGCGCTCGACGAGCGCAGGAGCAACCATTAGCAACCGCGCTTGCTCTTCTGTTCATGCAGAAATTCGCTACACGAGCGCACGAGCCACCTCATCAATAGCACGTTACGTTGCTCACGCTCACGTTCACTGAGCTGAGCGAATACGTCCGAGAAACGATGCTTCCGGTTACAACTACATAAGCAAAAGTAGATGATCATCGTTCTATTCTTACTTCGCTATTCAAATGACGACCATAGGCGGAAGTGGAGGATAATAGGAAAAATCGCTATCCGTTCTATTTGTCTGAGTTCCATCTGGTTTGTTGCCACCTTTTTGCTATATACCTATTACATATTCCTAGCGATCGGTGTGTGTCGCTCGGAATCTTCGAAAAAAAAATAATATTAACATAATCCCTACTGTGTAACACGATGAACAAATGTTTGTCTAAAATTCACTAAATATAGCTCCTCTGTTCATCTTTACCATGCTGGTGGACTCATCATTTGCAAAACAATAATCGATTTTAATAATCAGAATCAGTAGGAACTAGCAGAAAGAACAAAATTGCTATACACAATTTGAATGAGAAATGGGTAATATAAGAAGGCTGTTGTAAATGTTTGCATATTTGAGAGGGTTTGTGTACGTGTGTGTGTGTGTAAGTGTGTTTGAGCTGTTCAAATATTAGAATTTTTAATCTGAGTTCCTCCAAACCCGCTTCAGCTACGGATGTTTGAGTCTGTGGTACGTGTGTGTGTGTATAAAGGAGCTCTTAAGAGGTGCGGCCAAGGTGTAAGTGTGAAGGTTTTGTTTTGTTTTTGTTAACTTAACTAGCATATAAATCGGAATTGGAATTAGTGAAAGAGGGATTTGTTTTTTTTTGTTTTGTTTTGTTACCGTACATTTCCGCTCCGGTCGCCCCGCTGGTAAAATGTGGTCGTGCGTTCCTTCGCATCGCCTCGTTTTATGTTTTGGTTTGGTAGTTGGGGGAGGCTTAAGTTTTGTCTTCCAGTGACAGCGTCGGCTTCGGATGGTCTAACACCACCACCTCATCGTCATGATGTTCGTCCATCTTTTCGTGCTGCTGGTGCTGTGGATCGTGCGGATGTTGATGGTGGTGATGGTGATGGTGATGAAGACTGTTCGCTTCTGAAGAATGATGATGATGATGATGATGGTGGTGTTCATCATGCAGTGACGGTTCATGGTCGTGATGCGAATCGGTGGCCATTGCTTGTACACTTTCTTCAGCACCAGCACAGCCCACAGCGCCCTGCGTAGAAAGACTGTCGGCAATATCGTTAAAGTGTTCATCCTCTGGCAGCAAACATTCGCTTTCATCCACCAGACAGTGATCGTCGTTTAGTATCGGATGTGGTTGATGTTGATGTTGCTGCTGCTGCTGATGATGATGATGGTGATGATGTTGCTGTATGTCCGGAATCGGTTCCATATCTACGGCGGCGTCCGTTCCCTCGACAGCAGGTGCTACTACAGGGTTCACTGGAAGCGGTCGAATTGGTTTTATCTTCGCATGTTCCGTTTCGATTAGCTTGCGCAATTCATCCTAAAAAGAAGAAGTAAACTGTGAAAACAGCAGCGATTTTGGCATGCTTCAAGAGCGGCACACGTACACCCCAGCCAAGTTGGTCAGCCAAGAAGAAACATCCGTCATCGCAATTGCCCGTCCACGCAACGTCGCGCCGATTGCCGGGCAGATCGAAACACAACCCCTCGCCGAACATAATCGAACGCAGGAAACCAATATTGCTGCACCCGACCTTGTCCCGGTTTATCAACAGCCGGACACAGGAATCATTTGCGTACTCGACCAGGGAAGCAAATGGTTGCACCGTCAGTGATGTTCCCATAATGATCAGTAGGTCGCAATCGGCAAAATCTTGGTGCGGTAGCATGTGAAAGCGCTCCGGCAATCCTTCACCGAAGAACACGATGTCCGGTTTGATGACACCTCCGCACGGGCAGGTTGGTACTTCGTCGGTGAAGATAATTTCTGAGGGTCTCATCTGGGCCGTTCCCCCATAGTGAGGATTGACTAACCAACTATGCGGTATCAATTAGTCTAGTAAGCCAGAAATGACAGGCATGACCTTAAGAGGTCGTTAGGCCAAGAAAGAAGAAGAAAAATAACAACGCTTTTTGCGCTATTTACCCTTCACGAACTCCAAACTGTAAGCCGTCTTGCACTGGAGACAGTGGTTGGTGTAGAACGTTCCGTGTGCTTCGACGATCTTTTCCTCGCTAATGCCGGCGATGCGTTCCAGCGTGTCGATGTTTTGCGTGTAGTGGCGTACCAGTAAACCTTTCTGCTCAAGCAACCGCACGAAGTAGTGTGACGGTGTCGGTTTGAATGTGCCCGGATACAGTTCCTTTGCCAACGTAAAGAACGGTTTCGGATTCTGGTATAGATACTCCAGCTCAAAGATGGCCTGCGGGTACGGCAGATTGTACTTCATCAAGTTGTTGTACAGTCCCGTATCCGGCGACCGAAAGTCTGGTATGCCGGCAGCTGAAACGGGGTTAGAACAGATATCATCAGTACAAGGCATGCTACGCAGCCAGCAGCAGCAGCAGCAGCTGCAAACTTACAGGTTGATATACCAGCACCGACCATGGTGACGATCTTTTTAAAGCCTCCGTTTTTCCAATGCTTCAGCACACCGTCGATGTCGACCGTTTCCAGCACTCGCTGACCAGCGGTACTACCAGCACCGTCCTTATCGTCCAACCGGTCGGCCGTGTAGAAACCGAGCTTGTCGGACAGATACTGGCGTATTCGCTCAATGCTAATCGACTCTTCGCCGTCGTCATCTTCGGTATCGTCGTACTGTAGAAAATCGGGCAACCCGGTGGCCGGATCGGGGCCAGCTACACCATTCACAATGGACCCCGGCGGTGATGGGCCCAGTGGCGTGATGGTTGGATCCGATGCAGGTTCGGTCAACGCAACGGATGCACCTGCGATGGCGGAAGCGGCTGCCGGAACGGTTGACGAAGCGGCCGTAACAGCTGCAGAGGCTGCCGCTGTTAGCAGGCTCGTCGATGGATCAGCGTCCACATCGAAAGCCCCACCGAGACACTGCAGCATTGGTGCGTGTGGTGTTGGTGGCGGGGGGGAAGGAGACGCAGTGGTAGCAGGGCGCTCCTCCGACATTCCAACTGTGCGACGGTGGCCGAAAGTGAATCGGCGCACACCCTCGGATAGCGTTAGGACGGCGGAACTCAGCTGCTCGATTACACCGGACACGGCGGAGGGCTTCCCGGTGGCAAGTGCCAATGCAGAAACAACTGTTTTAGCAGCCAGCTACAAAAGTTTATTGGTCACGGATGGGGATGCAAACACTTTTTCGATTGGGTGCCAAAAACGACCCAAACGCAAACGTCAACCTTAGGCGAATATTTTCGTCTTTCTTCGTCGTTCTTTTTGCTTGTCATTTGGCAGTGTTGCCATATCGGTCGAACGGATTGCGATACAATGTTATCTACGTTGGTAACGTGGATGACAAATGAAAATGAAGCACACGGAAAAGAGAGTTTAAAAGGAAGTTGTATTAATCGAATTAAAAATAACATTACACGAATAAAACTAAGGATATAAGTTGAAAATACGCCTTTTACTATAATAAAAACACGAAATGCGCCTTTGTTTACAGTTCCTACCGGCCATTGCTGTCAATGCATGCGTCAAAGTAGGCTGAATTCCCGTAAAAACATGTACGACTCGATGTGTTCCTTCAGCTTTGTTTGGTTTTCAAATGTTTGGTGCTGAACGCAATGAACGTAATATTGAGAACAGAGTGATGCGTTTGTCGTAAAACATGCATTTTTAACGGAAGAATACAATCGAGCATATCTTTCATCAACGAAACTATATTATCAAGTGTCAACGCAGTTGTAGAAAAGTGCGCCAAATCGTCAAAACAAATACGAGGGAGAGTAAACAACACTTTCGCGGAGTTGATTCTTCAAGCCAATCACCAACATAATGGCTCAAATGGAAAAATCTTTGCAATCGGCATCCACCGTGGAGGATGAAGAAGACTATGGACCGCTGTTGATCGGGAAGCTGGAGGAATGATGTGTAGCATTTACGAAACATGATCACACAATCTTAGCCTGGTTTTCTCGTGTTGCAGGGTAATGGAATCACAAATGGAGACATCAAAAAGCTAGCGGAAGCCGGTTTCCACACAGTCGAAGCGGTTGCATACGCACCGAAAAAGCAACTGCTTGCGATAAAAGGCATTTCCGAGGCGAAGGCAGACAAAATACTGCAGGAAGCGACGAAGCACGTACCGATGGGTTTTACGACGGCCACCGAATACCACCAGAAGCGATCGGAAATTATTCAGCTGACAACGGGATCGAAAGAGCTGGACAAACTGCTCGGTGGTGGCATTGAGACGGGCAGCATCACGGAAATATTCGGTGAGTTTCGAACCGGGAAAACGCAGCTGTGCCACACGCTGGCCGTCACCTGCCAGCTTCCGGTTAGCCAGAACGGTGGCGAAGGCAAATGCTTGTACATCGATACGGAGGGAACGTTCCGACCCGAGCGACTGCTAGCTACCGCCGAACGGTACAAACTGGTCGGAGCGGACGTGTTGGACAACGTGGCGTATGCGCGAGCGTACAACACCGACCACCAGATGCATCTGCTGATGGTGGCGTCGGCCATGATGGCGGAATCTCGATACGCACTTATCATAGTGGACAGCGCAACCAGCCTGTACCGGACGGATTACAGTGGACGGGGTGAGCTAGCGGCACGGCAGACACATTTGGCGAAATTTCTGCGCATGTTGTTGCGGCTGGCGGACGAGTTTGGGGTAGCGGTGCTGATCACGAATCAGGTCGTGGCACAGGTTGACGGTGCGGCTATGTTCAATCCGGATCCGAAGAAACCGATAGGAGGTAATATAATAGCGCACGCGTCAACCACCCGGCTGTACATGCGAAAAGGTCGCGGTGAGTCGAGAATCTGTAAAATCTATGACTCGCCGTGTTTGGCCGAGGGTGAAGCCACGTTCGCTATCAATCCGGACGGAATTGGCGATGTGAAGGAGTGAACACAGCGGGAAATCTCTTGCTTTGTTGCGAATTTTGCCGAAATGAGCTCGAGAAAGTACGATACTTTAGATAGGAGTGTTGCTAAAAAGCTGGTTATTTTGATAAATGTAATACAAGGACTATTTTTCTTATAAAAGAAGGATATTATTCGTGGTTGTAGGTTATTGAGAAATAAAAAAAAGGGGAATTCAACCATCTCATTAGCTTCTGACAGACACAATAGTCAGTGGCAGGTTCAATCAACTGGGCAAACTAACTGGGCGGCCGATAAGAGGCCTCGGCCTTTAACAAGCTCCTTATCTTCTGTCGTATCTTTGTTTCCGGAAGAGAACCTGCCCATAACGCCTGTTCCATCAACGGATCACCCAATCCTAAGTAC
>LULA01018028.1:0-11033 GCA_002091835.1 Anopheles maculatus | reverse complement strand
ACACACACACACAGAAACATCTAGTGCAAATTTGTAAAAAGAAAATCATGAGACGCAAATAAGTAACAAAAAAAAACATAACACTAAATGGAAAATAAAAACGAACCGCAAACAACATGCACATATACAAGACAAGAAGACAGCAACAACAACAACAACAACAAAAAAACAAAATGTAAGGAAACAAACGACGGGGAGAAGTATTTTGAGTCGATATCGATGTAATATTATTGAGTCTTGTCATAATTTACAACAATAACAGCAACAAAAGGGAGAAGAAACAAAACAAAAAAAACAAGAGATATAAAAGAAGCTTTACATTTAATTGAAATGTTTTATACTTATCATATACAGTTTTAGGGCAATTAATGGGAGATTGGGGAGTGGGAAAGGAAAAGAAGAAGGTATGCTGGTGCCAAAACCAATTGGGGGCAGGGAATTTGCTGAATATGCGTGTCTGTGTACGTGTGTGTACCGCATATCGGCAAGGTGTGTGAGCCGTTTAGTGAAAATGATAAATTAATTATATAGAAATTGAATATATACACATTATACAAATCTATAACAAAACAAACAAATAAAAAAAGTAATAAATTATATATATATACGCAAATTCATGCAAAACAAACATAGACCTGAAGTAGCTGCTCAGCAGAATGGAAGCGGATGATGGCAAATGTGCCAAAGGAAGGAGCGTGTTAGAAGTGGAAAAGCAAAGGTACTTTCGTGGTGGAAAAATGTAAAAGATCGAATAAAAAAAATCTCCCACAGCTGAGAAGAAAACAGAACAAATAAGACAAGTAAGAGAAGCAGTAGCACAGTACATACAGCGCTGAAGTTGTAAATTACAAAAAGAAAGAAGAAAGAATACAATAACAAGAGCAAAAGAATATTAAAGCAAATAATGTTTGCTGTAAGCAGTCAAACAGTAGGATGGCTGAAAGAGAACGTTAGAAAATATAGATTAAACAAGAGAAGAAACAGAATAAAAAGAAAGGGGAAACGCATAGAAAAGCATATATTACATACAATGACACAAGGAGCAACAAATGATAAAACGTACACTAGTGGAAAAAAGTAGTTTTTTTATACACACGCATATTCTTAGCAAAACCTACTAGTAGCGAGCAAAAGCCAATAGATGGCGCTGATGGAAGAAGTCACTCTTAGCGCTAATAACAACGTAAATGAGAAGGAGAAAGAAGCCAATGGCAAGCGAAAAGGCGAACAAGTGGACGATGCTAAACCCATTTTTCGAAACGTTATGTTGCATGTAAATCGAACCAAAACATCATTCTCATCTTCATAACCTAACCTCACTCACGGCATCTCTTGTTCCGCAAGCGATCCCGATGCAAATTGCAACCGACCCGCGCGCACACTTTTTGAAGCACCCTTATACCCAAAACATATGCAACAAACACACACACACACACCCAACAAGCAAGGATAATGTGGAGTAAAGAAAGAATGGGGGAAGAAAGAAAATACCGAACAAAACCAAAATAAACCGGAATACAGGAATTTTTCAAATGTGAAAGTTGTGCCAAGTTTTGCCCAAGTTTTTTCTATTTGCTGGAAACATAAAAGATATTCAATATATATATTATTCCACTTAATAATAACCGTTGTACTCCAGGAATGTAAGCCACACTTTATATACTTAGACGATACAACATATCTATCGCCAGAAAAGAGAGAAGAGAGAAAAACAAACAACCAAAAAGCTCCCCTTATAGTAAACATTTATGTGTGTAATTTAATGAAAACCTAAAACAAAACACAATAAAAAACATTCACACACACACACACACTCATACAATGTACAACACACATCAAATGGAACGATCAATTTAAAATGCTGAAAAACAACAGAGTGGAAGAAGTTATTCTCGAACACGGTTTTTTTACGTTCTCTTGGAATATAAATGTAGGTGAAAGTGACACCTTTTATGATGCTAATGTATGTATATTCGTGCGACTGCAGGCATTTATTTATGCTTGTGGAAGACACTGTTTTCAAAGGAAAAACACTTTTTAAAACAAATTTTGTCCTCCAATTTATACACCATCGCGCAAGACTTTTTGCACTTGAAGAATACGTAACGTTGTTTGAAACTCTTTCACTGCACGTTTGTACCGGTTTTCATAACTTTGGGGGGCATACTCAATCTTAACATGTGTCTGCGTGTGCTTTCGTGCACTAATTGGCTGCCGCCTGCATTAAGGTATAAAATAAAAGTAATCGGGTAGCAGAAAAAAGAGGTTTATGAAAACAATACATTTTCAAAAAAGTGTTGATTTTTGACACGCGTTTTTTCAATCACAAATATCATATTTGCACCTTTAAAAAGCGAGAGAAGTAAGTGTGTTCGTATCGAATATTCAAAGACTTTGCTCGTTGAACGTGAAACAACAGTTTCATCGTTTTTTTGTAAGAGAAAGCTGTTAACCCATTACTTAAATGTGATTTGCTTCTTCTTGGTGTGTGTTTTTGTGGTTAAGATCGTTCTATCAATTGTTGTATAGTGCTACACAAACACACAATGTACACACGCAGCAGTATTTAAGATAAAGAAGGAAAAAACAAGCTAAAAACACATTCACCGTCAAATTTTACAATAAGGAACAATTGCAATAAGGAACTGAAAACAAACAACCACCACCTATCCCCTGCGCATTCAACGTTTGGGTTTGGCTTTTTCGTACGATTGGTTTGGAAAGGAAAGGAGAGCGAGAGAGATAGTGTGCTGAATAGAACTGGAAAAGGGGAAAACAAAACAAAAACACGGGAAAACCCTGTTAATTGTAATAATTACTAGCAAAAAACAAAAACAAAACAAGTAAAATGGAAGGTGGTAATTGGCACAAAAAAGAACGAAAAAAAAAACACTTGCGAGTAATAGGTAATGGTGGATTAGATTGTAAGCAAGCAAGTGCGTTGGATGGAAGATAAAAATTAGTGTCGTAAATGAAATTAGGAATGCATGGCAATCATACAAATAGAGCTTCTTTTTTAATACAACAAGAGAGAACAAAAAAAAACATAAAACAATACAAACATACACACACACAGACAGACACAGTTTTCATGAGGAGGAGTTTGTAGTAAAAACAAAGCTTAAACAAGTAGTAAATTACAAGGCACAAAACCAGATAGTGTAAGCACACGAACACGTTCACACGAGCCACAGCTGTGTTTGGAAGCAATGGAAGTGGTGGAAGTGGAGAAATGCATGGAAACCACACAGAGAAGTAGATCAAAGTAGACCAAAATCAAGCTGCTGTGTTGGTGATGGTGCTGTCCTGGTGACAGAAGGCATAAGGCATTTAGAGAGGTAACAGTAGAAGCAGCCTGTTACTACGATGCAAAATGACTCGATCGACATGATACGTAGGGACGCCAAAGTAGAAGGTGTAGCGCAACCGTTCAATTTAGGTAGTGCTGAGCGTGCGCAGTAATAAAAGGGACACACACATACCCAACGACACAGTTGTTACGGTGTGACCGGAAATCTTCAAATTATGTTTTTTTAGTACGTTTGTCCAGAAAAAAGACATTTCCGATCTGTTGATGAGTAGTGAAAACTGAAATAGTATGGCGAAGCTAGTAGCCCCCCCGTTCGTGTTTACATTAAGTTAGCCATAACCATTGTCTATAGTGGAAAAATAAAATGGACAGCATGTTAAGGATCAACCAGTAAATCCAAGTCTTCACGTACACACAACACACACACACGAGAGTGTTTTTTGGAGAAGTTAGGATGTGTTGTAAAACATAAAGCAAGAAACTCGAAATCGCACACACACACTTGATTCAAAAAAGACCAGAGCAGAGCACACAAACGAGAGAAAAACACAACCGGGAATGCAAACCGGCAAATAAAAGGACTCCCCCGGACCGTGCCAAGCAAACCGAAAGCGACGTTTGAGCGCGTAAACAAGCACGCATGTTTGTATGAAATATATTTCTATTTTGTATACAGATAATATTGCCGATCCCTACGACGAGGTCCCGTATCGGAGAGAGCCTGTCCCGGAAGTTTTAGTGTGCACCACACACGTGTGCGTGACGCGTGTGTGTGTGTGTGACTATTGTACAGACAGGTTGTCGGGTAACGTCACCTATCATCGTGCACATTTGTGAAGCAGATAACAAAAAAAGGGGGAAAAAGGGGAGGAAACATGTTTTTTTGTACAATTGTGCAGCCAAAAAAGCATTCGATTGCCAAATTTATCGAACAAAAAAAATTAAGCGAACATAGCGAACTAGCGAAAACCGTAAAAAAAAGACACAAAACAAATGAGAAAACAAATAGACAAATCATTTGTGGGTTTTTTGCTTAGGTCGATCCAAAATAAAAGTAAGCAAAAAAGGTTTCCACAGTCAAGAAAATTGTGTCAAAGCAAACTGTGTCAGTTAACTCCACGTAAAAACAAATAACTCATTACAACTGTCCAACCAGGAAGTTACTTTAGGTATGTTCACACACTTTAGGACCCACCAACAATTTGGTAAACAGCTAGGAATTTAGTTTAGTGGAAATTTCCGTAACAAAATGTTCTCACGAGTTTGCTAAGAATTTTGCTATATAAATTAAAGAACCACCGTCCAACAAATCAGTCTCGTTCGGACAGCATGTGTTGCTGGACGATCGTTTCTCAAGAACAGCCCAACAGTCTCGTTCGGACAGCAAGTGTAGCTGGACGATCGTTGCTCACCAACAGCTCAACAGTCTCGTTAGGACAGCAGTTTCGTGCGTTCGTACAGCTAAGTGATCAATAAAGTGATGTGTTAAATAAAACCGAACATCAGTGCCTCAATTCACTTATTGGAATATCACAAACAAAGACATCGGAACATGTCTATCTATCTGCGTGACTGTTCATCTGTTTATTACATGGCAACCGTGATTTTCCGTATATTACACATTTATTAACTTCACTTATTTCATAGTTGGTCCTCCTCATCAACGGTTTTAGCTAACCGTCTTAAATTTATTTTATATATATGTATATATCAGCTTATTAAGTCTTTATTCAGATAGAGAGATAATCATAATGCGTCCGACAGAAGGGCTGGGATATTAGATAGACAGGGCACGGTACTCGAAGCTGGAACTGTGCCTTGATGTAGGTATAGCTAACTATGCCCAGATCGCCTCAGAAAATGCTTGAAGTATTATATATATATATATATATATATATATCGATCAGATAGAGAGATAATCATAATGCGTCCGACAGAAGGGCTGGGATATTAGATAGACAGGGCACGGTACTCGAAGCTGGAACTGTGCCTTGATGTAGGTATAGCTAACTATGCCCAGATCGCCTCAGAAAATGCTTGAAGTATTAAAGTGTGTTGCTAGTGCCAATCCTCCATGCCTTAAGTCCCTTTTTGCATGGAGTAAATCTGTGAATGGAGCGATGCTTACGGTAGCGTCCATTCCATGGCTACTTTCAGGTTTTTATTGACTTAAACCTCTGGAAGCCTTTACCAAACTTTTCCAGACATTTATATCCCGAAAGAAACATCTCATCGCCGGGCTATTACTACTTGGAACCGCTAATGTGACAGTTCCTCTTTCTGACGTTTGCCACCTGAATCGCCTCTTTCGAATCATATTCGTCTTTGTTCCTAGCCGAGACAAGAGTGATTGTGTGACCTTTGCAATAATGACTCAATTTCTGGCTCAATAAGGGCCCTCGTTTAAGGGGCCTATCCTAACCAACTAACCGTAACAAGGTAGGATTGAAGTGATGTACAATATCCGATACCAATTTTGGGGAGGAACATTTAAATTTATATTACCTTATAAAGACCTACATTACATACAAAACTCAAGAAGCACATTTGAAAAGCATGCTTTATTTAAAAGAATCAAAACGTGAATTTCAACTTAAACGATTCTTATGTATGTATAGTAGTAAGTATGGTAGTTATTACAGATGAGCGATGCAAATCAATTCTGTTTAGAAATTCCTGACGAGAGAGGGAGAAAAAGTTTCGTTACAAATTCTACCAAACATGAATTAAAATTTCTATGTAGATCGCGCATGATTACGTGACGCAGCTTCTCACTTAAGTGGTGGCTAGACTTAAGTAGAGGCAAGCGCCTATGTAATCCGACCCCAACCTGGAAAGGAAAACAGTTTAATGAAGATTGAAGTGAAGTATACTTAAAATATAAGTAAATACGCTTGTTCTTACATCTGTATTCCACGATTCAGTTCCGATATTTTAGCTTTGGACGCTTCCAACTGTGAGTTGAGCCTTTCTTTCTCACATGCTGTATCACGCAGCTTTTGCAGAAGTTTCACATTCTCAGCGTTCGACAAAGCAGCCTGGGATTCTGCTGTCTGCATGTCACCTTGCATCTACAAGTGGTGATCGATAGTTTGACATGTATCAGTCACATTACTCTTTGTTTTAAAATTACACCCTACCTGAAGAATACGTTCCGCTTGTTCGGTTTTCTCCTCGGTGGCCTGCTGCAAACACAAATCGAGTTTCTGCACTTCAGAACGAAGCGATGTTTCCGTATTTTCGAAACATTTTACCAAACCCTCTTTTTGAGTGGTAGTAGTTTCCAGTTCTACGAAGAGATTTCATGCTTTGGTTCAAATGCTCTTTCCTGTTCCACTGTGAACACACGCTTTGCTTACCTTTCTTCAATCTACTTATTTCATTCATTTGTTCTTCATTCGTTGCTTTGATCTACAAAAGTGTGGAAAGCAAGGTTTAGTACAATTATATAAATTGTCAAACATTTTCTAAGTTCCGTTTTACCTTTTCCATACATTTGGTAGCATTTTTAAGCTCCTTATTAAGACGCTTTACTTCGTTCCGATGCTCAGTGGTTTGTGTTTCCGCATTGAGTTTAAACCCTTGATAATGTTTTTTAAGTTGAAGCAAATCTATAGCCAAAAACAAGGAAAACATTTGTATATGAAATGTTGTTTTACTACTACACGCGTCATTACACAAATCATACGAACCTGCGTGGAGAGCATCAGTTTCTGCTTGTAACGCAGAAAGCTGTCCCTCAACCTATTTTGAAAGGTACAAATTAAACGAACTTTACTTAATGTTCTTACACTTCCACACCACAAACATACCTGTGAAAGTTCCTCAACTCTTTTCGTTAATCGAATACATTCTAAAAAAGGGAAACATTAGTTGTTTTCTCACACTCTCTGATATCGATTTCACGCAATTAACAATCCTTTCATACCATCAACAAATTTGTTCGCCAACTTTTCCAGGGCCACATTTTCTTTTTCCATCTGTGGAAGTAAAAAGGCAAGAAAACGCTAATCGCTGTCTCTGCTAATGCGTACGTACAGACATATGTAACTTACAATTTTCATTCTCTTTCGATATTGGCGCAATAATGGCGCATCACCAGAAGGTTTGCCATCGTTTTCGTCCGTTCCTGTTTCACCACGATAGTTCTTACTTGATGCTAGAAAACTTAGGCCAAATTTCCAATTTGCTTTCCGAACGCCTACAACAGCACAGAAAAGCGTATTAAAGTGATGGAGCCGGCTATGCGGCACCGAGGAAATTTCACGCTGACTCACCAATCGGATCGATCAAATTCTTCACCATTCCACCAACACCCTTTTTTGATGATTTCTTGCTTTTGGCAGCGTCCTATGAAAAATTCATCTCGTCTATATATTATATTCAAAAATGTGTGTACCATTTCACGGGCAACCAGTAGTTACCTTATCGGATTTAGTCGCTACGGTCTTTTCACCGTCATTTTCGTTCTGGGCCGTACCATCGGCTGATGGTGCTGCATCTTCATCCTCATCATCATCATCATCTTCTTCGTCCTCGGTGCATTCTTCATCCTCACTTTCATCATCTTCATCTAGCAGTAGATCTTTGGTGTAGAGTGAAGCTTTTTTGGCACGTTCTACAATCCGCTTACTGGCCATAATCAACACAGTTTCTTTCACTTCAAACACTACACAGCTTCACAATTGTGATAAGAATAGTCGCGCGGTATAGAATGGGCTGGACGCTGCATCGCGTCTTAGCTTCTCATAAACAACTAAATTCTTTGCAAAACGATGGCGCATGCGTAAGTGAGTAATTTTCGAACGCCAACACGATCTACCCTCTAGTCAAAATGGTACGTCCCTAATCTTGTATCAAAATTCAAAATTTATATGGAGAAATGAGGGCCTTGGTTACAAACTTGGTGGGATTTTGCATACAACTGCTCGAAATGTCTACGGGGTATTTCGAAAATTCTGCCCAGTGCACAGTGGGTACCCAGACGGGAAGATTTTGCTGGGAGACCCGCCCAACTAGCCATTGACAGCTATCTTGTGGGCGAAACGAGGGGAAACAACGAGAAACAACTTGCGACGTAGGGGAACAGCTGTGGTTGGTGGGTATGAAAGGAGCGAACGAGGCAAAGGATGATGAGAGTAGAAAGAACGGAGGGGAATATGCGACGTATTCTGTGTATGTGTGTTGGTGCTTGTTCACAATAACAAGCGTTACAGCAGATGCGGCGGGAACTGCAATAATAGCCGTGTTAGTGTGGACGCGCCCGACGTAGGACGCACGAGATAAGAGAGAGCAAGATAAGAGAGAATAAAGCGTACAGCTTCCGCGCTCGGCAGTAGAAAGCCAAACGAGACGGTAAGCGGACGAATTTTTAGCACTGCTCAACAACCGTAAACCAAATTCGTTTTTCTGCCTTTTTGCTTGTTTAATATCCGAAGGGTTTTATCGTTTTCGCTAAGTAGCGAACAGTGCTGTTGAACAAAAACGACCGATTGCTTTGATCGTTTTTTGGTGGAATTATTTAAATTTGTTGGCTATGCATTGTATAAGTATAAATGTATTTATTAAAGGATCTAATTTTTTTTTTTACACTATATATTTACATTGGTTCTGGTAGCCTCGTATGCTTCTACATTTGCACCTTAACACAATATGTGAGAATAGATGATTTGGACGATCCCATTTTATGATGTATATAAATTCATAACTGAAGTTTGCACCTTTGGGAAAAATTCATTAAAAAAAAACCCTGGTAACGGAATTTGTAATAAACTAAGAAAATATACGCACTAACTTAGAAACCTCAACTTATGCCACTATGCCTTAACCTACGCTTATTTAGTAAAAAGGAAGGAGAGACGCATGTACACATGTAGAAAGAAAGTGGGAAAAAGAAAAACGATGAAATCTAAAAGTTCAATATTTTCACATTTGGCTAGTCCTTTGCCTTGGAGGATTAATACTACTTCTTAAAGTATATTTATAGTTATAGTTCCTGATGAATTCAACAATGCTTGGTAAATTAGAAATTCTGTGAATATCTACTGTGCTATGCCATGGGGGTAAGTTGAGAATACGCTTTATGCACTTATTTTGTAATATTTGTAGCTTCTTTATGTGAGAAACCGCGCAGTTGCCCCATACTGGAGACGCATAAAGAACAATAGGTCTAATAATAGTTTTATAGAGCAAGAACTGGTTCTTGGAGTTTAATTTAGAATTTCTGTTTATAAAAACAGTAAAGTGACTTCATTACATTTTCCCCTTTAATAAGTTTTTGATTAAACAACTCGGAGATTGCTTGGAGTAATAATGTGAGATATCTAGGAGTTGCAGTAGGTAACGTATTTCTTGATTCCAATGTTTAAGTTTCGAATTATAGACCCAGGTAGTCGGGCGGACGAAGTGATGGCAAAATCATCTGCAAAAGCAAAACGTTTAATAGATTTCATTTTTGGAATATCTGATGTAAATATGTTAAAAAGTAATGGAGATAAAACGCTACCTTGAGGTAAACCCGCTAGGGGTTCAAAGGGATCAGACAGTGTAGATTTTAATTGGACTTGGCAATTTCGGTTCGAGAGAAAGGAGTTAATTAGTAAGATGTCTTTAGTTGGAAAGTTTAGTTTGATCAGTTTATAGGTGAGCCCACTATGCCAAACAGTATCATAAGCTTTTTCTAAGTCAAGAAGCACTAAACCTGTAGACTTTTTAAGGCAACGTTGTGTTTTTACTGTTTTTGTTAATCTGTTTAGTTGATCCGTAGTAGACAATCCTTTTTGGAATCCAAATTGATATTTAGGAATGATATTGTGGCTGTGCACATGCTTAGATAAGCGTTTTTCGATAAGTTTCTCAAAAATTTTTGCAATACAACTCAGAAGGCTTATTGGTCCATAACTCGTTGGGTCGCGGCGATCCTTGTTAGGTTTTACAATTGGAATTATTTTAGCTCTTTTCCAGGCCTCAGGGAAATAATTTAACTTATAGCAGCAGTTTAATATAAATGCTAAATAAATTATAGCTTTCATAGGAAGATTTTTTAAAGAACGATTATTGATCTGGTCAAATCCGGTAGATTTTTTAACTTTAAGCTTTGAAATTAGGGCTTTAATATCCTTGGGTTTACAGAAAAGTACTTGCTCGCTGTTACTTGAGAAATTATGGGTTATATTGAAGTTTTGGATAGTAAGAGAAACTTGATTATCAATTATGCTTGTATTACTGTTTGTGATTCTGTGAGCTTTTTTTCAAAGATAGTCTTTAATGCTTCGCATTTTTCTTTATCAGTTATAAACGTTTTGTTGTTCGATACTAACATGGGAACTGCATTTGATTCAGATTTCATAATTTTAACAAATTTCCAAATCCTATTTTTATCTTTACTTTTGTTCATGTCTTTCAAATTTTTTTCCCAGGCTTTATTTCGATTTCTTTATCAGTTGAAAACGTTTTGTTGTTCGATACTAACATGGGAACTGCATTTGATTCAGATTTCATAATTTTAACAAATTTCCAAATCCTATTTTTATCTTTACTTTTGTTCATGTCTTTCAAATTTTTTTCCCAGGCTTTATTTCGAAAAATTTCAATTTCATTTTTAATTTCATTAGCTAAACTATTATAGGTTGTTTTGAGCACAAGGTTTCTTCTGTTTCTGTTGCCATTTCCTTCTTAATGAGTTTCTTATTTTAATTTTTGCTAATATGGTGTCAGGCAGAAT
>KZ064782.1:940-11036 GCA_002091835.1 Anopheles maculatus | reverse complement strand
AAAAGGAAACAAGCTCCCGGCGCCACCTACCGGATCGGTTTGCGCTTTTCCTAACGCCGTCGCTAAATCTAAGTTGTTCTTCCGGAAGGCAAAGTGAGTGGCGGTTGTTTGTGTCACCTCTCGTTGTTAGGTTTTAGAAAACGTTCAAGAAATCGTTGTTTTTTTTGTGTCGCAGTTCGTTCTGATTCTGAAATCTACATATTTCATTTTGTTTGTTGACGTTTCGCTGATATGTGGTCGCGGAAATCGGAAGTTTTTTCTTGTATGACCGACGATCGGTACTGCTCCGGGAAAAGAAGCAATCGTTCCGGCACCTTTACGTGAGCGGGGAGTTTGAAAAACTTGAAAGCTTTTCCCAACTCCAGCGAACCACAAAGCGTGTGAAAGGCGACGGTAAACGGGTATTCCTGTGTCCCGTAGTATTGCTGTGAAAAGTCCTTTCAAGTACACGCGACAGTCGCTAAACGTACTCTGCGCGGGTGTCCGCTTGTGTGTGAGTGTATGTATATGTATCCTAGATGATTAAGTAGTCGATAGAAGCGAGTACTGGGCGCGTTCGGTGCGTGGCCAAACGTTTCACAATAGCGAGTAGGATAGCAGAAAGGCGCAACGCTTCAGAACGGTATGTTCCCTCCCATCATCATGCCGAATGCAGAAGTTACGACGATTCCGTTGTTTCCCTCCTAAATTCCTCACATTCCTGACAGTGTGGTGGTGCCGGTGATTTACAGCCGCAGCGCTACACCGGCCTACCCGTACGGGTTTGTAGCTGTAGTAGTTTGCGGTAAAATTTGATTGATTGGATTTTGATGACATACGGTTACACCTTCCGGGAAGCGTGAAAGCGTTTTTGGTTTGGTGGGCTATTGTTGTGCTGTGCTTGCTGCCCCGTTGCGTGCGTAAAGGAAATGCTGAGATTTATGCCACCCAGGATATGTGTGACGTTTTATTCAATTGTGTGTGTGTATGTGTGGTACGTTCCGTTACCGGTAACGAAATCGGTAGCGGCTCACTTCTTTTGAGTGGTATTTAAATTTGATTTTAACATTAACCTTACGGCGACGGTAGAAAGGTAATGAAAGTTAATAGCCTTTGAACTGTTTGAAAAGAGAAATTATAGCCTTTTTTACTGTAAACGATAGTTTTATTTGTAAAAGGAGGTCCGGTGGTTTTTTTTACGATCTTACAGAAGGTATCCAGCACGGTTAGTCCGCGTGACGCACAAACCTCAACCGGGTACAGTTAGCCGGTGGTTGAATTAAAGTCACGTCCTGTGTCGTAAAGTGTCTGGAGATTGGTGCCATAATTTTTCGGAGTGCCATAATAAGTGCACATTAGAAGGTCTCTCTAACGGACGGCGGCGGTGTGTTTATGTGCAGTGGGGGCCACCATACTAATGGCCAAACGGATGGACCCCTACGGACAACTTCGCCGGTTTGCCGTGCAGACACGCCACTGCTACGTGCCCTCTCCACTCACGCATACAGTAAACAAGATTTAAACATCGCACACACGCTGAATACTTAAAGCATCCTCCCAACCATACTGCGGTGTGGCGGTGTGACAAGGCTCGGCAAGTTAGGATTAGATTTTGCAGTGCGCGTTGAAAATTCGTCTCAAGCAGAGTGCGAACCGAAGAAGAAGCCACCAAGTAGCTTCCGCGACTGTTTGTTACAGTAGCAGCGAAAATAGGCGGAACGTCAGAAATCAAGGCCGCCACCCGATTGTCTGGCGTATTTGTTTCCCGCCAGCTCAACGAAAGCAGGAATCCACTCTCCGCGCTGGAGGGGTTGGGCCATGTACACACCACTCTTGCTGGTTTGCTTTCCGTGTAAGGTGAGCTTCGGCACACGCACGTACCAACGTACCGAACTCGTGCTCTTGCTAAGCTTCAAACAGCAGCGACAGCCTCCCGGTGCTGCTGCAGCGGAAAATATTTACTCGCTTCAATTTATTTTCTAAACCAAACAACAAATATACACACACACACGGCATAGGCGCAAGCTCTTCTTCCTCGCGAAGATTCATCTTCCCGCCATGGATATACACAGAACTTATCAGCCGGCTTACGTTCCGATGGAAAATCGGTTGTGCGTCAAATCCTTGTGCTTCGCTCCGCGGTTTACTCCCGACGAAGGAACGGATACTGTTTCGTGGTTGTGGAATGGAAAGAAAATCAGTTTCGATGTTTGACAAACACTCTCGGTTGCTGTTTAGTTGTGTTATGCATGGAGCCAACAGCCAGCCGCTAATGTAACTTAAATATGCTTGTATATCAAGTAATTGCATTTAAAGGCATGCCTTTCGACGTTATTGGATTTTATGAGGAATTATGTGGAAGGAATACTTTAAAATACTTTATAAATTCTGATTTTAATATTCTCTATTGGCCACCTTTTTTGGTAGTAATTGGAGACTCAATCAGCCCATACATCACAGAATATATTGCTTAGTTTAAAGTATATTAAATTCATTATTCTTACATCCTCTGCAGGCAATCTAAGTCATGATTTCAACACCAGCGGTACCTCGCACGGCTCACCGATCTACGGTGATGCGACCATAATATCGCCCCAGAAGCGGGTAAACCGACGTTACCTGTAAATAGATAGTCCAGGATAAGTAACCGGAGCAAGCTTCTCCATCTTTCTCCCATCGAACCAACCGTGCTTACCAGCCGCCCCAGCACATGTACCAGGTTGGTTATGGTGAATTTCAAAGGCGACATCTGGGAAAAGTTCATCGCAAACACTGAAAGCAGCAGATAACATTTGTCCAACCTCTTCCAATTGCGGGTTTAGGAGTGTTAGGAGATCGTTAGACTACTACATTTTTTGTTTTCCCCCAATATTGAGTTAAAAATTGAAATTCATGAAGGCAACGGCTTCAGCAGCACATCTTGAACTGGAACTGTTACTTAAGATTTCTTACTTATTCGAATTATTCCTTTTATGATTACTACAATGTTTCCTTTCTCTTAAGATTTGCTTGACGACGTTATGCTTTAAGTTTTTGTTTCCTTTTTTTCGTTTATTCATCCATATTACTACCTTTCAAACCAATGTTTTTGACTTTTTCTATGAGTTTTTGTTGACTTGCAGCTGTTAGAAGAGAAAAACTAAACGCAGCTTCTATTTTGTGTGTGTAACTTAAGTATAGTTTGCGATTGAATTTAGTAAGTATCAGAATAGAATTGTCTTTGCCAACAAATATCGGCCATGAAGAGGAACACAGACCTCAAGTTTGCTCGAGCAAGTATGATTAAGCAAACTTATTATGGAAATTATTAACAGTAACAATGTACATACTTCAGACTGTCGGTTAGGTTAGGAAGAAACCAATAAATTCAAATGAAACACCTTAAAATGTATGTTGTTTTGTTAAGGGTATGTTGTTGATAAACGAGAACACTGAATACGTTGTTTATCCTTATTGGATCACGTTTCAGTGCTACGTAATTCTGGTAAAATAGCACAAGGTAGGTGCTTACACCATAAACCTGAATTGAACTAACCAACTTTTAACTTTTAATATAATACTGTTTACGTATGATTAAGCGGCTCGCCTGGATCGTCGTAGAAGATAACGGAGGCAGTTCTGTAACTTTCCTAAAATTCATTTTATTTTATTCAATAGTTTATGCAACAATAATTTACAAAAGAATACCGCACAAAATCGCTTCCGCACAAAATAAAGCGGAGAAGTAGATCATAAAAGAAGGATAAAGTATTGGAAAAGGAAGCCACTTTTGTTTATGTTAGATAGTTTGTGGATAGACATATGTAAACTGGATTGATATTACAATCGCGCATGACGGTGATAAACCTCTCCACTGCAATGGTCCCAGGTCCTTACTTGCATGACGATGTTATGATGATTTGCAACTACAATCACTAAACCATAAGAATTCAAAACATTCACAGGTATCTAAGCATGCCTGGTGTCAGAAACAATCACAGCTTCGGAAACAATCCCAACTATCGTCGGGTTCCGGTTCCGGTACACCGGCCAGACACGCTCGTACACCTTCCTCGATTGCTAGTTCCACATTACGGTAATCCTTCGCCGAGCATTCCACGAACGAGTTTGCATTGATTGTGCGCTTTAGCCGTTCGCCCTCGCCCGTCGAAACTTCGTTGTTCTTTCCTTTCCGATTGTCCAGTTTGGTGCCTTGAGGGAATACACGGTAAACAGAAAGAGTATTTTCATTTAGCGTTAATTTATTAAGTAGAATTTGCATGTAGCTGTCTTATCTTCTTACCCAGCAGTACGATCGGAACAGGTGGGTCGGATTTGATCTCAGGAATCCATTTTGTGGACACATTCTCGAACGAAATTCTGTTGTCTGTACTGTAGCACAGGAGAAAACAATGGGCCTGTGGAAGAAAATTTGGTATAATTTTTTAAATTTGCTTAACACTTATGTATGTTGGAATAAAAATTGTTTTAAATGCACTGCTATTTAAAGAAGTCAAAGCTGTTTACACGTGTAGCAGAATGTGGTTAACATTCCCAGCCAGCCGGATCAAAGGGGTCAGAACAACTTTTTCGAGCATCACCCTCTTGATTGTGTAATGGCTGCTGGCTGAGGTGAGAAATAAATGGCAGAACGCACGCTGCGTGTGTTGTTTGATCTTCAGAAGCGTGTACGCACTCGTGAAGGACGACCCTTACATACAAGCATGTGTGTTTTTATGTTGAATCGCTTCTGTTTGTTGCAAGTGTTTTTGAGGTGCTTCGAAACATGCGTGGTGCAGCTTTTTGAGCAACATAACTAACGAAGCGAAAATGAGTCTCCTGTGTTGAATCATACGAACGCACGCATGATGGCACTCGTCAAAGCATGTGTTTTTGTACTTGCGGAATAGGTGGTGAGCATGTTTGGTTTACCTCTTTAACACTTTTAACTATTCTCCTCCGATGGTTAGTGATAGCATAGTTGTTAATGTTTGTGCGCATATTCATCATGTAAATTATAGTACTTATCCAATGTACTTATAGGAGAATATTATTACATGCTACACTTGAAAATTTCTAGCATATATGTCCGGCGATTTAATTTAAAATGGCGCGCGCTTTAACAAGGACAACATGCGAAGTTGATATGAAATGTTATTTGTACTATTAAAGGTTTTGCGTTTTGTAACCTATGAAACGATTGTATTATATAGGCTCTACAAGCTTAGTCAGTCAGATTAACCTTTCAACAAGTCTTTAGTTTGCATGCTATTACTAAATAGTTTGCAGTAGTCGGTTGTTCTACCCTAGGCGTGACTGGAACCTGTCTCTGAAAATTCACGCGGTTGGTTCTGTGTTCTTGGAAGGTTCCTTTGAATTGTAGCACACAGAAAAGATTCTTCATCGCAAGGTTTAGTCTTAACAATCAGATCGATTCTTAAGCACTCTGTGATCAAGTTATATTTGTCGCAGAGGAACATCGTTCCCGTTTCGGTACCTGTGAACCGTTCCTTGTCATGTGTAGTGAATTGAATATTGTTTGTGACCCTTACAAACTAATTTGGAAGCTCACTGTATGTTAAATAATAACCGTTTCGTAACTCCTTTTGCTCTTTAGCATACGATCAACTTTGTGTTTATTAGCTTAAAGTTGAATTAAATAATGCTTCAAGAGGTACTTGTTGAAGTACGAGGAAATTGAATAATCTGTATTGTTCACTTTATTTTTGGTCTATCAGGTGTGTCCTAGCTCAGGTGCGTGTGACAAGTGTTTTTGCTCCTAGATAGATCGGCGCATCCGACCTCCTCACGATCGACGCGATCGATCGTGCCCTAGATTGATCGGCGCATCCGACCTCCTAACGATCGACGCGATCGATCGTGCCCTAGATAGATCGGCGCATCCGATCTTATCTCCTACTCATCGGTGTAACCGATCCTTCCTTAGTAGTGGTGGTGCTCGAATTGCCGATGAGTGTTGAGTGGCGCTTCTGTGACTGACCAACAGATGGCGCCACGATCACTACATGACCCTCCCCCAGTGACCCAGTCACGAATTGAATGATACCGTCAAACGCGAAAACGCGGACCATTGTGATTGTGTGTTCATTGTTGTTATTTAAAACGGACGGCTTTTTTCTTTGGCCCTCTGGGACGACAGGCCGGAGGCGAGGCATCCGTAGCAGGAGGATTTTTAATGTGTGGGCTCTCCTCCGATTCAAATGCTGGTTTCAGTCGATCAACTGAAATTGATTCGTTCTTGTCGTGGATTTTCAACACGTAATGTTTCCTGAATCTTCTAATTACATCATAAGGACCTTCGTATGGTGCAGTTAGTCCTGTTCTGACTTTGTCAACTCGGACGTAAACTTGTCTGCAATTTTCTAAGGTCTTTGGAATGTAAATGTGTGATTGACGTTCGCACCTTGGAGCCTTTGGTTGTACTGATTTGAATGTTTCCTTTAAATTCTTAATGAATTCAGTTTGATCCGTTAGGATATCATCATGTGAAGGTACAAATATTTCTGATGGTAACCTTAGGTTCTGGCCATAAACCATCTCGGCCGGTGCACCCTTGAGGTCTTCTTTAAAAGCAACCCTAATTCCCAACAGTATTAATGGGAGGCATTTTGTCCAATGAGTGGTATTTCCCTTTGCCTTGATCGCTTCCTTTAGATGTCTGTGGAAACGCTCCACCATGCCGTTTGACTGTGGGTGATATGCAGTTGTTTTAATGTGATGCACCCCCAAAATTTGAGTAAGTTCTTCGAACAACTTTGAGGTAAACTGTCTGCCTCTGTCAGTGGTGATAACTGCAGGGCAGCCAAAACGTGAGATGTATTCATCTACGAATTTCCTGGCTATGGTGGATGCTGTCATATCGTTTATCGGGTAACACTCTGGCCACCTTGTGAAACGGTCCACAATTGTAAGCAGGTAGGTCATATTTTCTGACGGAGGCAATGGGCCAACTAGGTCCATATGAATGTGTTCGAACCTGCCTTTCGTTGTCCTAAATTCCTCTATTGGGGATTTAACGTGGCGAACTACTTTAGCCTTTTGACACCCTTGACACGCTCGCGTCCAAATACCGATGTCTTTTTGCATGGACGGCCAAAAAAATCTGTCTGTGACTAGTTTGCGTGAAGCGCGTATACCCGGATGTGCGAGGTTATGCAGGTTTTCAAACGTTTGTCTCCTCAAGGTTGATGGGACGTAAAGTCTGTTAGTTCCAGTGGAAGATTCGAATACTAATTCTGTGTCGAACAAGGTTAGGCGTTCCAACCTGTACTTTGAATTTTTTTTATTCGTTGCTTCGTGTAATATATTCTTTAATTGTTCATCTATTTTCTGCTCTCGAGAAAATTTTTCGTAGGTGTCTTTCGAAATTTCGTCTGACTCCCCTACCCTCGAAAGCGCGTCAGCTATTACATTGCTTTCTCCCGTGATATACCGTATGTCAGCAGTATATTGAGAGATAAAGTCGAGCTGACGGCTTTGTCGAGGTGATTTTTCTGATTTTGACGTCAATGCGGAAATCAATGGTTTGTGGTCGGTATATACCGTAAAGGATCTACCTTCGAGAAAATGCCTAAAATGTTTAATAGCAAGGACTATCGCGAGTAGCTCGCGGTCGAAGGTTGAGTACCTTGTTTCTGTTGGCGTTAAAGTCTTAGAAAAAAACGCTAATGGTTCTCGTCTACCATTCGTGGTTTGCTCCAAAACGGCTCCAACGGCGTAGTTGGATGCATCCGTTGTGACTGATAGCTTGGCATCGCTTATGGGATGGGCCAGCATGGTTGCATTCTCTAAGTCTATTTTAATTGATTGCAATGCCTTCTCGCATTCTTGTGACCATAGGAAATCCTTTTTCTTTTTATTGTTGCTATGCTCAGCTATTAGTTTGTGTATAGGACGCAGTTTTTCCGACACATTCTTTATGAAGCGGTGGTAATAGTTCACCATTCCAATAATACGTTGGGCTTGCTTAACTGAGTTTGGGGTTGGAAACTCCCTGATAGCAACTATTTTGCTCGGGCAAGGAATAATGCCCTCGGCTGTTATGCGGTGGCTGAGAAATTCTAACTCACTAACGCCAAATTTGCACTTGGAAGATTTTATTCTTACACCGTTCTCTGCTAGACGCTTCAACACCGTGCGTAGGTGTTCTACGTGTTTTTCCTTAGTTGAGCTAGCAATGAGAATATCATCGATATAAATGAAAACGAAATCTAAGTCATTAAATATGGTGTTCATGAACCGCTGAAATGTTTGTCCAGCATTTCTAAGCCCGAAAGGCATTCGGACAAATTCGAATAATCCAAACGGTGTGGTAATGGCCGTTTTGTGGATATCTTCTTCGGCGACTGGAATCAGATGGTAAGCCCTAATGATATCCAACTTGGAAAAGATTTTACACCCATTCAGGTTCATAGTAAAGTCCTGTACATGGGGTATCGGATACCGGTCTGGAGTGGTGATGGCGTTGAGTCGCCGATAATCGCCACACGGCCTCCAATCCTGATTCGATTTAGGAACCATATGCAGAGGTGACGAAACAGATGATGATGACACGCGGCAAATCCCTAGTTGCAACATCTGTTGAAACTCTGCCTGTGCGATCTTTTGTTTAGTGGGGTCGAGGCGCCTAGGCCTCGCGAAAGGAAGAGTACCTCTTGTCTCTATATGGTGTTGCACCGAATGACGCACTGGCTCATTGAAATCGGGAGGTTCTAGTAGAGCTGGAAACTCCTCCAAAACCTTGGAAAATACCGACGGTTCGTGCAAGAAATGTTTTGGGGTTGGTGTATCGACCTGTGCGATTTTCCCTTTTGCAGTTACATGAGTGGACGAATCTACCAATCTGCGTCGCTTTAGGTCTACCAAAATGTCGTTACTGAAGAGAAAATCAGCACCCAATATAGGCCGATTGACTGCAGCTAGTATAAAAACGTGGCTAAACACACGTCGTAAACCGAGACTCACTCTAAGCAGCATCGTGCCATAAGTTGCAATGGCACTACCGTTGGCTGCTGTGAGCATTGCCTCTGTTTTACGCGTTGCTCTCCCTATCATAGTGTGCGGAATAACAGACACATCAGCTCCCGTGTCGACTAAAAATGTTAATTTGGACGTTTCGTCCTCAACAAATAGTCGTGGTGAGAAACCAATGCGAACTCGCGGGACATCCGCTAGTTCACGCGAGTTGGTTAGTTTTTTTTAGTGTCGTTGCTGAATGTACATGGAGCAATGCACTTTTCAGCGCTTTTTCCAAATCGGAAGTGGTACCAGCACTTGCGCGGGCGTGAAGTTGAACGAGAAGCTTTGGAATAAGTTCTTGTTCGACTATTTTGTGCGCGCGATGGAGTTCTTCCTCGCTCTTGAAGCGTTAGCTTTCTTATTGCTTCGCGCAGCTCGCGGATTTCCGTCCTTAGGTCAGAAGTAGCTTTTTCTGGATCTACGGTGGCGGCCCTATTTTTCACCTCTGAAAGATTTCCCGATTGGGTACATTCCCACAGTCTGTCTGCGATACGAAGCTGTTCTTCGTGATCTCTAGTATCGACTGCGATCAGGGCTGTTTCGATTGTCTTCGGCAACCTCGATTTCCATAATTTGTGGATGAGGGCCGATCCTACTAAATCCGAGTCGCCCGCTAGTTGAACCATGTGACGAAAGAGGTCTGAAGGGGTTCTGTCGCCAATCTCCACATGATACAGTAATTTTGTTAACCTTGCTTCCTCACTTTGTGACACTCGATTCAAAATGTGATTTTTGAGGGAGGAGTATGGGTTAACCGTATCAGGATTTTTCACGACGTCGACCACTTTCATCAGGATTTGCTTCGGTAGAGCACCCAACAAATAAGTATATTTTGATCTCTCTCGGGTTATCTTAGAGATTTCAAATTCCGCCTCGGCTTGGGCAAACCAAACATCCGGCGCATCATCCCAGAAACCAGGAAGCTTTGTGGTTATTTTTTCGATCCCTGGTTGAGGGTCATTGCCCCACGGCGGGTTTGGTTGATCTGGTGTCACTTTAGCACTCTCCCCACTCCCGGCAACCGAAGCTTTACCACTTTGTTCATTCATCTTATTACTTATTTTATAATGTACAGGAATAATATGATAAAGGTAAAAAA
>LULA01018019.1:0-11085 GCA_002091835.1 Anopheles maculatus | reverse complement strand
TTTTGGTATAAATAGCGGCTAGGATTTTAAGATAGGTCAAAATATTACTCGTGGTGATTCGTATAAAGTCTAGGAAGTGGAATATCACACAGTAAATAATATCCGGGGCGGGATTGAAGATTTTTGACCGACATGTTTGACAATGCCTTTCACTCAAAATGCACAGAAAGATGGTGCTTGTTTTTCGAAGAGACTGGCAATTGGCAGAGTGCAGCTTCCCACACGGTTCAGAAAGAACTATAAAATGCAAACAATTATTTTTAAGGTAACCATGGCCAAGAGCAGTCACTGCAGCAATAGATTACTTGTTGTATACGTGTAGATTTGGACAAAAAATGATTTCATTGAGTTATTTTTAGTAATCATTTTTTAATCGTCTTCCGAAATGAGTCTTTTTTTGTTACAAACATTCGACATACTCAACAGTAAGTTGTAGTTTATGCTAAGATTGCTGTGTATCTCGAATCACCGCATTACTTTGGGCAAAGGGGACACTTGTTTTATGACCCGGAAAACGTTGTACTAATACTTTCTTTTTACTCTGTATAAACCACAACAAATAAAATCAGCTGAAAATTATGAGTGCGCGAAGAGCTGAAGAGCCAAGATCTTGAAACCCATCACCATACACATACACACATTGGACACACAGTTGGATAAAAGCTTCCCGTGCACCGGGCATTCGTTTTAAGTGACCTTTGACTAGGCTAACGTGCTAACGGAGTAGCGAAAACAAAGAACATAGCGATGCAGTATGATGGCGAACAGGTGCGGCACGAACACAAATGGGAACAGGCGTGATTTTGTCTTTGTGTTTGGTGGAACCCTATAATGCCGCCAAATGAGTACTGCCTGTTGGGGTTTTTTTTTTTTCGGGAGGAGATTGTCTTACCGAACCGATTCTTTCTTCTGTGTTTGTGTCGTTCCGCTTCGTTAGTAGTGGGCTTATCGGAGGAAGTTCCTAATATTTAAAAGAAAATTTAGCTAATGGTTCGAAGTGGGTGGGGGGGGGGTTCGTTTTTAAAAACATGCCAACCCGAAAACCGGAAGTAGTATGAAAGGATAGAGTTGAGCACGACGTAAGGTGCTTATGTATGTGTAATGATAGTTTTTCTCCTTTGCTTTGCAAAAAGATTAGCATGTACGATTGTTTGCTTTAACTTGTGGGCCGCTAGACACTCGTTCCACTGTTTGCGCTTACCTACGGTGGTGTACCGCACGAACGTTTCCTTGTTCTCCAGCATCGCATCAACCGCGAGCTTTTCGCAGTACTGCGCAGTAATGATGGCAATCGTTGGCTGTTTGTTCGACGCGATCGTCGGCATTTGCTTGACGATTTTGATGGCCTGGTCGTCATGGTGAATGCGGGTGAACGAGTTGTACTCCATCGATTTAATGAGGCCACGCTCCTTCAGCACCAGCATAATGGCGAGCACTTCTTCCTCTTCCCATCCGTAATCCCTGCAGCAATAGGACCAAAACAAGAAGGAATTAGAACCGTGAGCATTTTGCACGAAACGCAAAACCGTACTTTGTCAGATCTTCCGGGGTGATTGGGTTTGGATACGCTTGTTCGATCAGTTCCAGTATCTTCTCGGGTGTCAGCGGAACCACCTCGAACTGCTCATCCTCAAAGGACACTGAAAGTAAGAGATAGATAGAGAGCGAAGGAAAGGGACGCGAAAAGAACGTTAGAATGATTACACAACACGAGCAACGTTTTGGTGGATGCACTAATAAGAGCGTATGTAGAAAAAGAGTGTCAGTAACAGCAATCAAACAAAACCACACCAATAATCGATAGTAAATGTATGCGTTTGTTGGGAGTTAAGAAATTCGATGGTTAATCGCTTTTTTTCTGGCGGTTGCCACAATCGTAACGACATGTTTTGTCACCTACAGCAGAACCACACTACAGTAAATATTATCGGATTAATATTTGTTTTCAAAAATTGTTGTCTAAACAAATTTTGAAACAGATTTTTATAATGTTAGATAGAGCTGGCAGTCTATTAAGCTACTGGTTAAAATCAGTTTTATCATACGCTTATTTCACTACCAGAACAGAGAAAATCAGATAGAAGAGAGTATGGAGTTATTTTTTATTCGTTTAAAATCTATACACAAAAACACTTCCGACACGATCATTCGTAACAGTAATTAACTTGATAATGCATATACTAAATAGAAGTAGTAGCAGCTTTAGCAGTGCATTCGTTTGCGATACATATTTCATTAAAACATCACAACAATTTTCAATTTTCTTCAGCAAAACCAAACGAATAAAAACAGATTATAAAGTAATTAATCAAAACTCCACAGGAAAAGCAAAAGAAAACAAACATACATAAAGAGGGAAATTAAATAAACACACAAGCCCCAAAACCAGATCAGCAAAACAAAATTAATTAGCATGTCGAAGGCTACTGAATGTTAGTAGCGTTAATCCGTGCGGCATTCCTTCACCTTCCGGTTTGATTGGTTGTGATTGTGTGTTAGTAGCAACGATGGCCAAACCGCAAACGAACGGAACAGCCACACACATTAACAACAAATTCTACATTAGTTCGCGGTTGTACATGTCGACCCAGAGGCGCTTCATTAGTGTTTCACCGCTAACGAAAGCGCTACCTTCGACGCCGGTTCGCTGCTCATCGTCCTGCTGCTGTCTGCGCTGACTGACGGGCGTAACATGAATGCTGCCGTTACTGCTACCAATCAAATCGTAACTGCCACCACCACCACCACCATTACCATCGGTGAAATGTTTTTGATCTCGATTGTTATTATTTGTGTCCAGCTTGTGACAGTTGCCGTAACAAATGATCACGTGCCCGGGACGCGCTGATGAATGCCCGAATGAGATTTTGTTTTGTTTTTTGGTTTTTTGGAGAGGATTATGAAATAGAGATGGTAAAGAATGTAAAGAGCGATACCCCAATTGATACCGTATGTTTGGTCTAATTGCTAGTAGAAAACAGTGATCGATTGAAACCGCACCGAAATACATCCAATATTGCAGGGACACGATACTTACATGGTCTGGATGGAGGTGCGGACGTTTGCTCCAATATTCGCAGCTCGATCTCGATGGCCTGTATTTCGTTGTAGCCTTTCTGCATCTGCTTCATAATCTTCTTGATAAACCCAACGTAGTCTACGGAATAGGGCACAAACAAAAACACACAAAAACGCTAATGAGATACGATTGTCTACCAGGGCAAGGTTCCCAATTGCGTGCACTTACCACGCGGGAACTCTTTCGGGCTGACCAGCTCGCGGAAAAAGTCCTGCGCAACCTGTGCCTGCACATCCTCCGATGTAAACCGCAGACAGCAGCAGAACTTTATGCGCCGCGATTCCTGCGAATGTTGACCGCTGTTGGCGCTGACGAGAAATACCCGGAACTCCAGGCTCAGCTGGGCTGGTTCGCGTTGTCGATTTGATTGCTCTAAAATTAGCAGGAAATACATACATTTTTATTTGTCGGAAATCCTTACATGGCATGTGTTATGTTGAGGTGTAACCTTCGGCAGTTTTGTTGATGATGATGCCCCGATGATCGCCACCGGCCACGTGAGTACGCTCGCCAACCGACTGTATTAGCTTCCGCTCGATTAGCAACACGGTGGACGTGTTTGTCTTGCCGAGCGGTGTCATCACGACCTGCTCCTCGTCTGGCGTTTGGGAAGGAACTGGTACCACGCCCGGTTCGTTACTGTTTTGCTGTGCCTTATTGCCCGACTGCTGCTGGGAACGGTCTGGTTTCGGGGGCGTCGGTGGCGGTGGCGGACGCTCCATCCGCTTCACTGTCGGGGACAGCATACTGTGTGTCCTCCTTTAAGTTTTCTGGCCTTCCTTGAACCGAGCGACTGTTTTGTCTATAACACGCTCCTGGTAAGGGCTGGAGTGCCAAGGCACTGGCAAGGCGCAAAAGGGGGTAAGCACGTACTTCTCGAAACTGCCGCGAGGGAAGATTCTGCGGAAAGAAAGCAAAAAACGTCGTCATTGATCCACGAGGGTAACCTTGCTTTTCGTGACCTGGTGTTTGCCCCCGTAAAACCGTATACCTAAAAACCAAAGTTGGGAGTGAGAATATTTAGAGCTCGTAAACGAATTCGGAAGGAAGTGGCTCGAGTGACACGCGAATCTAGTTCGTCGCAGGAACTTCGGTACCGTTTATGTGTCCCTGTCACGAATATTCCATATCCCATTACCAATTTTACGATGCATGACTATCGCTTTCAAACTATCGCTACCGCGAGATCATTATCGGAATTGGGAGTGTCTTGAGGTTAAAAGGATATAGAGGGACGAACAGTTGCAACGCTGGAATTGGAATAAATCAACCCAACTTTGACATGTGGCACTATGTCTTAATACTCTGGTGACCCTGGAACGGTAAACTACGGTCGATACACGACATCAAACATTTTGCGAATATATAACGCTGTAGAGAGAGAGTTGGAGAAAACATTAGTTCCCGCAATCGAAATCTAAAAGTGCCAACCAAAACAGCGAACGGTTTCGTTCATCGCGGCGAAGAAACAGATGTTGGATGGAATTTTCATTACATACACCGCCATAGTCATCGCCGTACCGTCCCATTGAGAAGGTAACTATTTTCCCGCTGACCGGTGCGTGGGTGCACTACTAGCCGACACACTCTTAAACGCAGGGAACGCATTTGTAGTGGACGCTACATTTGGCTGTTTATTTTGTTTGTTTGATGATGCGAAGGAGGTCTGCTGTCGGTGGGGTTTGAATCTACTAACGCGCGCACACACCGATTTTCTTTACCGCACAACGGAAAAACCCCAAACGGGCGACGCGCGTAGGCGTGCGACGAAATCAATAACTTGGTTGTGAGCAATGGAAGAGTGTCGTGGGTAGGGGGTATGAGGGTATTTGCTATCGAGACATTTTCCCTCCATCGCCAATTCGGGTTGAAACTGAACGCTTATCGCGTTAAGCGTCCACGTTGGGAAAATGGGCGAAACGTTTAACGATTAAATGGAGGCATTGGATTGGGCGATCTAATTCAACATGACAGATTATCGATTGACAGCAAATTGTGCGCCTCTTTGATCAGCCTGCCGTTGGCTTGATGGAGAGCCCGCCGGAGATCGTGGGAAGTTCGTTGGAAAACTTGATGATTCACCACATTCATTTAATGATATGCATATGAGTCATCTCAGAGAGTTCGGGCCTTCCGCAACGTCCATTTCCGGCCAACGCAAGTACTGCGATGGTATCGCAATTTCCCCCGGATATTTTTTTACCCATCACACCAACACGGACCATGCTAAGCATCGCCCGCAGAACCTTGCTACAGAGAGTGCACGCTATCTACATGCGGTTCCGGTTTTGTGGTTGTGACCTTATGGGAGGAAGGCTTATCACGCGAGCGACACATTCGCACCACGTTTACGCTGGTGAGGTTGTCGTTAACAATTTTGTTTTGGATGAATTTTCAACAATCCACCATTGTTCCACAGTAAAGCGTTTCGCTTTTTGTGTACGCAAATAGACGTTACGAGTCACGCCGAAATCCCATTTTTCGATGTGGCATGTTGTGAAAATGGATTACATTGTTCGCGGGAGAGCAAGCACCGGGGCATTGTGCAATGGGAATCATTGTTATGATTTTGTGTTCGGTCATTTCCATTAGCCATCTGTGTCGGTTTCGAGCAGCAGCGCTTCATATACATAATTTATGTACCTCTTCATCGACTTTCGGTTTATGCGTTGTTTACAAAACTGTGCGACGCAATCCGTGAGAATGCACAACACAACAGCAGCACGGCATAAACACTGCAGCTAGAATGTAAACATCCCCACGCTACGACGTGGTAGATGAAGGAACACGGTCATGTGGTTGCACTGCCGTATCTTCCGGGGTTTTTTTTTTAAAGTCCAGCAACAGCGCACGTGCTCTTTCATCCTTCACCTTTTTGTTTCCCCTTCTAGTTTGATTCGAACGTCATCCGAAGTTGCATTGGAGTAAGTCATTTGGCTGCTTTGCCGAAGGGTACCTGCGTCACCTCGATCGCACCCGTTTGTGTTCTGCTAAAGACTGCTCCATTCACAGACACATTTTACGTAAGTCGATGAATATCTAGGCTGTCTAACAAGCACCAGACATCAATTTGCTTCAACATACTATATAGATAGCATTCTAAAAGTAACTCAATTGATTTTCTGAATCCATAAAGAACGGCCTGGTTGTATTACAATTGAATTAATATTAAACTTGCTACAAAATGCTACAAAAAAAAAACGATTAGCTAATATGAAATATCACTAGTTTTTCAACTGTGCGAGTCAGCGACGATAAAAAAACAACAACACTTCAAGTGCGGTCGTTTGACCGGCTATCAAGTTTGACCTCTACCACTGATCCTACAGCTTTCCTTCCATAGCATCTACAAACAAAAACATTCAGCAGTCAACCAAAACTTTAAATCAGTGCAACGTCATTAGGCTGAATGAATGTGCCAGCTGAATATGACGATCCATGAACAGCATTCGTGTACCATATGATTACTGAACGGTTGATGGAGTGTCTGCTCCGCTTGTAATGATTCAGCAAGTGGTTCGTTTCGACGCATGACATCATCGTCCTGTCGCAAGGCACGAGGTTCACTATCGCTACCGCACCGCTACAACAGCACCAGCGTCAACAACTCCAATAAATGACACATTTGGCGGGCAACAGGCCACCAATCGCAAAACCTGTGATATGAGGTAACGTGTTGCTGTTTTTCATTCTAATTTGTTTATAGATTCAATTTCAAACCACCGAACGATACACCAATAATAGGAGGGGGCAGCGCGCGGAATTCACAATAAGGGTGATTTGAATTTAAATGTTTCCTTCCCGACGCGGAACACCGAGCGGCAAGTGATGCGGGAGACGCACTGGACGACCTTGCGTGGTGTTTGCTGCCCCGCTGCTGCCAGCGAGCTAGTGCTAGCGATGGTGGTTGCTCTTCCGATTAATTTACGTACTTGAGCCGATTGGCCGGTGCGCGAACGTTACTCTGCCGCTCCTATTTGTGGTCCGAGTTTTGCACTTCTGGTCTGGCGAAGGTAAACAGAATCCAATGCCAACCTGCATCCACCAAACAACAGCCCCAGAAACGGTTGAAGCAGCAAAACGATCTGGTAGCGGTGAACAATTTCATACGAGCTGTTTCTACATCTCATAACCACTAATGATTGATCCCGCGCTAGCTGGCTGGTTGTGCTAGTTCAAGCGATGTGTGTTTAGATAATTTTCCCAGACCTCTAACCTCCTAGCCCACACAGCGCATTGTAATCGTTTTACGTAATCGGAAAACCGACTGTGCTCAGCACTTAATAGGTTGCACCACTAAAATCCCCTCATCTCCTAGTCGGTGATGGCATACAAAGCGTAAGTGAGAGTTGATGTTGGACATGAATCTGTGCCTGGAGTGGTGTAAATGTTAACCGCTGTCAATAGCAAAGCTGTTGGTTTCTCTTCGTAGAAGCTAATTAAATCACAAATGCAAGATGGCATGTCTATTGTAAGATGCTCGATTACGAAGCATCGGTAGATGGATCTTTGGATTGTTTAATCGGTCAGCTAATGATCTGAATGTCTGTCTTTCGTCAGGCAACAAGATTAGTTCCATTATTTTCTTCTTTCCTGTAGAGATCCATCAAATCTCATCCCGGTTATCCCCCCGGTACGCTGGACAAACTTTTCAGTTACGGATTAATCAAGTCTAGTGTATCGTACAAGACAGGCCAAGACTGCCTGAGGTTATAATTTCAAATAGAAAGAATATTATCTTTAGTTTACACACGCCTGAATGATTACCGAACTCAAAACTGTCTATCCAGCTTCTTTATTGGTACAATCTCTCGAGCTTTTGGCCAGACATTGCTCGCTTCGTTAACTTCTATAGTATCCTTACGGATCCAGCTACGAATGTATTAAATCAAGAAAGTCCTGACAGGTAGACCAAGAGACCCCCAGTGATCAATGTTTCCGATCAAGCCGTGCACCAGTTGTTTGGCATTAATTCCCAACATTCTAACAGTACGCCCTTGTCCAGGAATATCTTGAAACTGCTGGCGATAAGGAAGCTTTCTGCCAATGGACACAGTTGCTCGCGTTTTTATGACCAGCGTACTTTGTTTACGGCAAACCCTAAAAGTGTGCGTTTGTCATCGCCGTTGGTGATGTGGCCGCAGGTCTTGATATTGATCGTAGCCAATACTGCTGCTGTATGACACACCAACCGGAATTGGAATCGTTTGTCGGGCGGTCCCGGTTGATTGGTTGATTGGTCTCGAAAGGTGGCCGGGTAGAAGGCACAAGGCGCTGGAACATTGTAACTTGAGCAGTACAGCACGCATCGGTACACCGTCCCGCACCAGGCAACCGCGCGTCCAGCGATAACGTTCGCTTCCCCGCTTCGTTCAGTTGTGGTTTTTATCTCACTTGCTTTCTCTCGGTCGATTTCTGTACCACGGCGGCATCTGCGCCAGGACTTATCATCACGCAAACAGCACACACTTCGGTAACGGACAAACATTTGCAGCCCAAAACACAGCGATACGGGCACGTTTTGTGGGGCGTGTAATCGGTGCATTCCCGGAACTGGAAGGGGCTGATAATTACATGCTGACCCGGGTTGTACGTGTGTGCAGGCTCCTTCGCTAGTCATTCGCAAACTGGCATGAAAAATCTTGGCGGCCGGTCCCCATGGTCAGGCGTATCAAAAGTGATGGAATTGGTCACATCAAATCGGTGAAAGAAACAGCAAGCACGATGCGATCGATTGCGCCAGGAAAAAGTGCAGTATGTGCGCCTAAAAATAAATCACGTTCGTTCTTGTTGCTCTCGCACACAGGGTCGAAATACAGAAACTCGTCACCCTCCGGTAAAATGGACATGGAAATTGGAGAAGTACAAATACCCCTGACTATTCGGGGTGCTCGATCGTCCTCTGGGCGCATCACATCCATTTACAAAATGCTGACCGAACTCGAGAAAGCATCGGAAAGAAAAGATTGGTAATGCGCACGCTGCTTGCATCTGGGCTCTAGCCGCTCTGTGCACTGTTGGAAAGGCGGGAATAAATCTGTTCGAAAAACAGGGAAAACCAACAGGGACTGCTCGGAAGGGGCAAAAAACAGTACGCACCCCTTACCCACAGATTTCCACCGGCTGGACACGGTGTGTTTGTGTGTGTGTGAGGATTATAGGATTTATTCGATTTCACTATCGCTTCAGATAAGCGGGCCGTGCACAGTAGGCAAACGACAAACAAAAGGACCGATTTCTGGATAGCCACTGTTCCAAATTCGACACTTATACACACACGCAGAATTCACTTCACTCGTTACACAAATTCACGATTTTGGTACTGTGATCGAGCTGGACAGCGCACGCATTCTTTCCAAAAAACCAACCTACCCGTAACTTAAAAAAAACACCGGAACCGGAAAAGACGCGAGTACACTTGAAACAGGCCGGCGTTTTTAAAACACTTCGAAGTACCGCAGAGCGGGAAACTGCACCGAAAAGGTCCGAGTTTTACCTTGCAACGAACGCACCACTAGACTGACAGTAGCGTACGTAACGGCTGTGTTTTGCTGTCGCGATTTGGCATCGCTGTGTCGGCTTGCTCATTCCATCTTCCTCTCGCACGCGTTAGACAGTTAGCGCCGTTTCTGTCACCCATCCGTAAGAAACCCTATACCAACACCATGATGTATCAAGCGAAGAACCAATTCAGGGGTCGGCAAGCATTTGCAGACAGTCGCTTTAAGGTGTAAGTTTTATTTGTTTTGTTTTCACATTTATTTCATGTATACAGCCAAGACGTCGTCATACTAAAATCATAAATGTATTTTTTTAAAAAGCAAATAAAATGTTATAAAATGTTTATCTTCCTCAGACTATACGTTCCAGATCCCTGGTTTAAAAGATCGCGCCTCGCTGTACGGCGGTCTCGCGGGATGAGTAATAACATCGCGGTGCGTTGTGTGTGTAGCAAAAAAAAAAACTACAACACAACATACACACTAACGCATCCCATGAGCAGATGGACGCGCGTCATGATCATGTAGCGCTAGAGCGAGAGCAAATGCCTAATGCTTTGTGGTTCGCGGTTCGCGTCGTCATTGAAACATGCGGGCTTTCCCTTCTTCCGGCTAACCTACCATGAGCAATATGTATTGGTACGGGCGCACGGGGTGATGCCTTTCTCGATTTCGTGTTCGTCCCTGTCCTGTCCCGCTTCCATGCAGATGGCGTCATTCATCGGGGTTGGATTCAGTGTTCCACCAAGAATTACGTCATTTTTCGCACTTGATGACGGAAGCAGCTTCCGCAGCAGTTCGGTGGTTGGAAAGCATAAATAAAGCCCGCAAAGGGACGGTAGAGTTTGGGGGGAGCCGAAATGAGTCATTTAAATCGCAATCGGTCCGTACGGTAAGTGCGGCGAACGATCGTGCCGTAAATCTTTTCCATCGCTCACGCACAGACGACAGACTACTGACCTCATTTGTTGAACCGTCTGCTGTTCGTGGGTTGTGCACTTTTACTAGTGCATTTCGCATCTCTCCTTTCTCCGTGCGTGCGCAGCAAGCAATTCAGCTCGCATATAAATTATTCTTGAAATGAGGACATAAAATCGGGCAGACATACGGAATCATGTACTCAACGCACACATTACGAGCTGCTTGTTACAGTATCAAATAGTAAATTATAAAGAAAATGATGGTTTTAGCGATTTACGTAGAGGGCAATGTACAGATAGGATTATGCGATTGTACCTTCGAACTCGTCCATAACGTCACCCTATCTTGGGTGAAAACTCAGCACCAACAACGACAAAGATATTGAGATGAGATTGCATCGAATGACCCAGCATTCCCTAAATCTCCAAAATACAGCAAAGGCCTATAAGAACATATGAAATGATGGATTTCACGATGCGTTCGATGTACGTACAAAGAGGGCCGGCGGAAAAGTAAGTGAGCAAATGATAATGTATATAATGTATATCCTTTTATTGAAACGGAACTATTGCAGCTTCAAAATTT
>LULA01018018.1:0-11096 GCA_002091835.1 Anopheles maculatus | reverse complement strand
CGCGAAGACGACGGTCTAGACGGTCGTAGTATTCGGAAGCAATGCATAGCAAGTTAGTTTGGCGAAATCAAGTTACTATTTCGCACAAATCAAAGCACACATACCGACGATATGTTCGCGCCGGATATCGCTCTCAGCATCTCGACAGTATATCACTCGCCTAACTTCATCGCTCCGTGAACAAGTGGATCGTGTGCGTGTGTGTGCGTGCGCAAGTCTCTAGATGTAAATTAATTTATTCCAGCAAACCATCCATCCCAACAATCCGGACCATTTCTCGTGCGGCGTGGAATGTGCATGTACCGTCCAGCAGCGTTCACCCTCGGGTAGGGTGCCGCACAAGAGTGTGGCTTCCGCGGTACATACCGGCGAAGGACTTCCAATGACCCTGTACAAGCATCAGCGACCGAGGATTGCCTGTACGGAGCACGCAAATTATGCCGCATATAAGGTCATCGATGTAGAACAGTGCCGACAGTGCGCAGGCAACGAAAAACAGGTATCGATAGGTCCGATACCGGTAGCCCCGGTGTGAATTGGTGTGCCCAGACCTCTTTGCAACTCACACCAGTAGCAGGAAGACGGCAGCAGTAGACACAAGTTTTTTTTTTTGTTGTAGTGTTTTGCTAGTTGCAGCAGGAACCGGTGTTCGACCTGTCAAGCGACCAGTCCCGACCCGACCCGAACCGTATCGATCAGAGGATGTCTTATCCGCGGGTCAAAGCAAATCGACAATCACGCTCCTCTAACAGCATTGTTGTGTGCTCGGCTAGACGCGACCACGTTTGCACCTTCTCGGACGGAGGGATTATCATAGAAACACTATCTAGCGAGTGTGTGTGTGTGTATTTTTTGCTTTTGCGTATTAGTCTACCAGCTCCGATCGCCAGTGTTCGTGGCCCGGTTCTGGCGTGCGTAATATGCGACCGAACTAGCACTGATACGGAAATCACTTATGCTAATAAGTTTTAATGGTTTGCGCGGGCAAACCCGAACCATTCGTGCGTGGCGTGTTTGGTGTCCGGTCGGTTGTCCGAAAACCGTCCGAAATACCCGCGGGCGAACATGGCGGTACCTGAGGCGGTACGTCATCATCTAGAGCCCGTTAAGGCAGACGTCACTTTGGTCTAATCTAGCGATCTGCTATCAATGCCTGGGATGCCGATATCTTCATCGGTGTCCGTTTTGTGGTGTGTATGATGTATGCATTCATACCTGCCACGAACAAAGCAAGTTCCGCACCGTTGTAGAGCATAAATGGAGAGCAAATTTTTGTCACTTGAAACAAATGACGAGTAGAGTAAGATGAATCAAAACAAAGATACTAACAACAGCAAAGCAGCCAAAAAAACGGATGCAAACCGGGAGAGGCCACAACCTCACATCACAACGTGGTTTTGAATGGCGAACAGAGTTCGTGCCAACTGTCCAAGCCCTAGGCATCCTAAACACGGCCGATAACAAACGGTACAAGCTCGCCCTTCCAACATCTAACGTTCGACACGCCGACATCACCGGCGGCATGAGTAGGGCCGAGACCATGATTGATGAATGCTACGTCCACCGAAAATCCCGAACTGGTACGTCCCAATGAGCTTGTGGTGGGAAACCTCGCGCGCGTTTTTTCCTCGTCCCGTTGTTATGGCAGAGCGGGTTTGTTTGCGAACTGTCACCGATCGACCGTGAAGTTTGTCCGGCAGCGCTTTTCAGTCGCTTGAACCGTGCGGGACCTTCGGGCTATTCGAGATTCGTGTTTTTCGGTGGCAAAGCTTCGCCCTCGTTTGGAGGTTTTGGAGAAGTTTCCTCATCACTACCTGAGAGGTGGCGTGAGTTGTTCACGTCCAAACCTTCCTTGGTGGAGTTAGTGTGCCTTTTTTTCTCACCAGCGTCCTAACCACTTATGCTGTTCGCGGCACACAACGTTCCACGAACTGTGCCGATGAAGACATCCGACCGGTGAAATAGCTTTGCCCTACTGAGTCCTTCCTGTCGCTACCGATCGTCTAGACGGTCGTAGTATTCGGAAGCAATGCATAGCAAGTTAGTTTGGCGAAATCAAGTTACTATTTCGCACAAATCAAAGCACACATACCGACGATATGTTCGCGCCGGATATCGCTCTCAGCATCTCGACAGTATATCACTCGCCTAACTTCATCGCTCCGTGAACAAGTGGATCGTGTGCGTGTGTGTGCGTGCGCAAGTCTCTAGATGTAAATTAATTTATTCCAGCAAACCATCCATCCCAACAATCCGGACCATTTCTCGTGCGGCGTGGAATGTGCATGTACCGTCCAGCAGCGTTCACCCTCGGGTAGGGTGCCGCACAAGAGTGTGGCTTCCGCGGTACATACCGGCGAAGGACTTCCAATGACCCTGTACAAGCATCAGCGACCGAGGATTGCCTGTACGGAGCACGCAAATTATGCCGCATATAAGGTCATCGATGTAGAACAGTGCCGACAGTGCGCAGGCAACGAAAAACAGGTATCGATAGGTCCGATACCGGTAGCCCCGGTGTGAATTGGTGTGCCCAGACCTCTTTGCAACTCACACCAGTAGCAGGAAGACGGCAGCAGTAGACACAAGTTTTTTTTTTTGTTGTAGTGTTTTGCTAGTTGCAGCAGGAACCGGTGTTCGACCTGTCAAGCGACCAGTCCCGACCCGACCCGAACCGTATCGATCAGAGGATGTCTTATCCGCGGGTCAAAGCAAATCGACAATCACGCTCCTCTAACAGCATTGTTGTGTGCTCGGCTAGACGCGACCACGTTTGCACCTTCTCGGACGGAGGGATTATCATAGAAACACTATCTAGCGAGTGTGTGTGTGTGTATTTTTTGCTTTTGCGTATTAGTCTACCAGCTCCGATCGCCAGTGTTCGTGGCCCGGTTCTGGCGTGCGTAATATGCGACCGAACTAGCACTGATACGGAAATCACTTATGCTAATAAGTTTTAATGGTTTGCGCGGGCAAACCCGAACCATTCGTGCGTGGCGTGTTTGGTGTCCGGTCGGTTGTCCGAAAACCGTCCGAAATACCCGCGGGCGAACATGGCGGTACCTGAGGCGGTACGTCATCATCTAGAGCCCGTTAAGGCAGACGTCACTTTGGTCTAATCTAGCGATCTGCTATCAATGCCTGGGATGCCGATATCTTCATCGGTGTCCGTTTTGTGGTGTGTATGATGTATGCATTCATACCTGCCACGAACAAAGCAAGTTCCGCACCGATGTAGAGCATAAATGGAGAGCAAATTTTCGTCACTTGAAACAAATGACGAGTAGAGGTAGATGAATCAAAACAAAGATACTAACATCAGCAAACCAGCCAAAAAAACGGATGCAAACCGGGAGAGGCCACAACCTCACAACACAACGTGCGAAAACGGATGCAAACCGGGAGAGGCCACAACCTCACATCACAACGTGGTTTTGAATGGCGAACAGAGTTCGTGCCAACTGTCCAAGCCCTAGGCATCCTAAACACGGCCGATAACAAACGGTACAAGCTCGCCCTTCCAACATCTAACGTTCGACACGCCGACATCACCGGCGGCATGAGTAGGGCCGAGACCATGATTGATGAATGCTACGTCCACCGAAAATACCGAACTGGTACGTCCCAATGAGCTTGTGGTGGGAAACCTCTCGCGCGCGTTCCTCGTCCCGTTGTTATGGCAGAGCGGGTTTGTTTGCGAACTGTCACCGATCGACCGTGAAGTTTGTCCGGCAGCGCTTTTCAGTCGCTTGAACCGTGCGGGACCTTCGGGCTATTCGAGATTCGTGTTTTTCGGTGGCAAAGCTTCGCCCTCGTTTGGAGGTTTTGGAGAAGTTTCCTCATCACTACCTGAGAGGTGGCGTGAGTTGTTCACGTCCAAACCTTCCTTGGTGGAGTTAGTTTGCCTTTGCTTTCTCACCAGCGTCCTAACCACTTATGCTGTTCGCGGCACACAACGTTCCACGAACTGTGCCGATGAAGACATCCGACCGGTGAAATAGCTTTGCCCTACTGAGTCCTTCCTGTCGCTACCGATCGTGTGCCGCGAGCACACAAACACAAGCACAACACGCCCCAGTGGGGCATTGAAAATTATTACACCCCATCACCGCGATGACGTAGTCCCCGCATCGTTGGCCCAGTGAGCCCAGCGTTTTTTTTTTTTGCGGTGACCAGTAACCGGACTCGCGGACCCGACAGTAACCGGACGTCGCCAGGCCACCCGACGACCGGTTCTTCGCGGACCAGGGAGACCCGAGTTGACCGAGATTGCGTTTTGTGTCGTAATGTCTTCCGCGGTTGATTGAAGGTAGCCGAGCGAGCCGGACGAACCGACAGCGATGGAGAAAGAGTAGAAAGACTAGAGCACTTGGGGTTGGCACTGGAAGTCTCCAAGTGGTCCGGTGGACGCGCGTGTGTCCACCATTCCACAGGCACGGAACTGACCTTGCTCGGTTCCAGAGGCACACCAAACACTGACGGGCATGCGGTGCTCTCGATTTCAAATTACGAACCCTCGATTTCAAGATTACCCTGGCGTTGTTGCTCCAGTTTGTCCGAGTTTAGATTCTGTGCGGGTTGGATTTTTTTGCTTGCTTCTCTTACTCCTCTTTGCTTCATTTTCATCTGGTCGCTGCATTCTTGTTCCTTGGTGCCCTTCCTGGGGCGGTGATGTGAAGCGGAGCTGGAACTGCAACGCTTCAGGCACCGTGAGACGTGCTCTGAACTTCAGCCGACGGTGAGTATTCGGTGACAGCGACCTAGCGACGAAGGCTCGTGTTTTTTTTCTTTCTTCTTCTCTCACAACTAATACTAATGTCTAGTTAAGTTAAGGCAACGTATTCAAATCCATGTTCAAACAGTATCCCACTGCACTGTGCCTTGCTCATTTCGAAGCAATTCATTCCCATCATTAGCCAAGCAAATTGTCCGCGAAGACGACGGTCTAGACGGTCGTAGTATTCGGAAGCAATGCATAGCAAGTTAGTTTGGCGAAATCAAGTTACTATTTCGCACAAATCAAAGCACACATACCGACGATATGTTCGCGCCGGATATCGCTCTCAGCATCTCGACAGTATATCACTCGCCTAACTTCATCGCTCCGTGAACAAGTGGATCGTGTGCGTGTGTGTGCGTGCGCAAGTCTCTAGATGTAAATTAATTTATTCCAGCAAACCATCCATCCCAACAATCCGGACCATTTCTCGTGCGGCGTGGAATGTGCATGTACCGTCCAGCAGCGTTCACCCTCGGGTAGGGTGCCGCACAAGAGTGTGGCTTCCGCGGTACATACCGGCGAAGGACTTCCAATGACCCTGTACAAGCATCAGCGACCGAGGATTGCCTGTACGGAGCACGCAAATTATGCCGCATATAAGGTCATCGATGTAGAACAGTGCCGACAGTGCGCAGGCAACGAAAAACAGGTATCGATAGGTCCGATACCGGTAGCCCCGGTGTGAATTGGTGTGCCCAGACCTCTTTGCAACTCACACCAGTAGCAGGAAGACGGCAGCAGTAGACACAAGTTTTTTTTTTTGTTGTAGTGTTTTGCTAGTTGCAGCAGGAACCGGTGTTCGACCTGTCAAGCGACCAGTCCCGACCCGACCCGAACCGTATCGATCAGAGGATGTCTTATCCGCGGGTCAAAGCAAATCGACAATCACGCTCCTCTAACAGCATTGTTGTGTGCTCGGCTAGACGCGACCACGTTTGCACCTTCTCGGACGGAGGGATTATCATAGAAACACTATCTAGCGAGTGTGTGTGTGTGTATTTTTTGCTTTTGCGTATTAGTCTACCAGCTCCGATCGCCAGTGTTCGTGGCCCGGTTCTGGCGTGCGTAATATGCGACCGAACTAGCACTGATACGGAAATCACTTATGCTAATAAGTTTTAATGGTTTGCGCGGGCAAACCCGAACCATTCGTGCGTGGCGTGTTTGGTGTCCGGTCGGTTGTCCGAAAACCGTCCGAAATACCCGCGGGCGAACATGGCGGTACCCGAGGCGGTACGTCATCATCTAGAGCCCGTTAAGGCAGACGTCACTTTGGTCTAATCTAGCGATCTGCTATCATTGCCTGGGATGCCGATATCTTCATCGGTGTCCGTTTTGTGGTGTGTATGATGTATGCATTCATACCTGCCACGAACAAAGCAAGTTCCGCACCGTTGTAGAGCATAAATGGAGAGCAAATTTTTGTCACTTGAAACAAATGACGAGTAGAGTAAGATGAATCAAAACAAAGATACTAACAACAGCAAAGCAGCCAAAAAAACGGATGCAAACCGGGAGAGGCCACAACCTCACATCACAACGTGGTTTTGAATGGCGAACAGAGTTCGTGCCAACTGTCCAAGCCCTAGGCATCCTAAACACGGCCGATAACAAACGGTACAAGCTCGCCCTTCCAACATCTAACGTTCGACACGCCGACATCACCGGCGGCATGAGTAGGGCCGAGACCATGATTGATGAATGCTACGTCCACCGAAAATCCCGAACTGGTACGTCCCAATGAGCTTGTGGTGGGAAACCTCGCGCGCGTTTTTTCCTCGTCCCGTTGTTATGGCAGAGCGGGTTTGTTTGCGAACTGTCACCGATCGACCGTGAAGTTTGTCCGGCAGCGCTTTTCAGTCGCTTGAACCGTGCGGGACCTTCGGGCTATTCGAGATTCGTGTTTTTCGGTGGCAAAGCTTCGCCCTCGTTTGGAGGTTTTGGAGAAGTTTCCTCATCACTACCTGAGAGGTGGCGTGAGTTGTTCACGTCCAAACCTTCCTTGGTGGAGTTAGTGTGCCTTTTTTTCTCACCAGCGTCCTAACCACTTATGCTGTTCGCGGCACACAACGTTCCACGAACTGTGCCGATGAAGACATCCGACCGGTGAAATAGCTTTGCCCTACTGAGTCCTTCCTGTCGCTACCGATCGTGTGCCGCGAGCACACAAACACAAGCACAACACGCCCCAGTGGGGCATTGAAAATTATTACACCCCATCACCGCGATGACGTAGTCCCCGCATCGTTGGCCCAGTGAGCCCAGCGTTTTTTTTTTTTGCGGTGACCAGTAACCGGACTCGCGGACCCGACAGTAACCGGACGTCGCCAGGCCACCCGACGACCGGTTCTTCGCGGACCAGGGAGACCCGAGTTGACCGAGATTGCGTTTTGTGTCGTAATGTCTTCCGCGGTTGATTGAAGGTAGACGAGCGAGCCGGACGAACCGACAGCGATGGAGAAAGAGTAGAAAGACTAGAGCACTTGGGGTTGGCACTGGAAGTCTCCAAGTGGTCCGGTGGACGCGCGTGTGTCCACCATTCCACAGGCACGGAACTGACCTTGCTCGGTTCCAGAGGCACACCAAACACTGACGGGCATGCGGTGCTCTCGATTTCAAATTACGAACCCTCGATTTCAAGATTACCCTGGCGTTGTTGCTCCAGTTTGTCCGAGTTTAGATTCTGTGCGGGTTGGATTTTTTTGCTTGCTTCTCTTACTCCTCTTTGCTTCATTTTCATCTGGTCGCTGCATTCTTGTTCCTTGGTGCCCTTCCTGGGGCGGTGATGTGAAGCGGAGCTGGAACTGCAACGCTTCAGGCACCGTGAGACGTGCTCTGAACTTCAGCCGACGGTGAGTATTCGGTGACAGCGACCTAGCGACGAAGGCTCGTGTATTTTTTCTTTCTTCTTCTTAGTCTAATTGGAGCAGATCGGTTGACGGTTGGCGAGATACAATTACACATTGAATGTGAACCGTGCTTACACTGCAGGGCCACTCCTATCCGTTTCCTGTTGGCCTTCCGGCGAAAAGTCAACCAACATTTATGTTTATTGTTTTTACCAAGAATTGAGAAGCTTTATTTTTAACATTGATTTTTCTAAGGAATTTTATAAAGTTAACTGATTTGAATAATGAAGTATATCACTGTATATTCAGTAGACACAAGTTTTTTTTTTTGTTGTAGTGTTTTGCTAGTTGCAGCAGGAACCGGTGTTCGACCTGTCAAGCGACCAGTCCCGACCCGACCCGAACCGTATCGATCAGAGGATGTCTTATCCGCGGGTCAAAGCAAATCGACAATCACGCTCCTCTAACAGCATTGTTGTGTGCTCGGCTAGACGCGACCACGTTTGCACCTTCTCGGACGGAGGGATTATCATAGAAACACTATCTAGCGAGTGTGTGTGTGTGTATTTTTTGCTTTTGCGTATTAGTCTACCAGCTCCGATCGCCAGTGTTCGTGGCCCGGTTCTGGCGTGCGTAATATGCGACCGAACTAGCACTGATACGGAAATCACTTATGCTAATAAGTTTTAATGGTTTGCGCGGGCAAACCCGAACCATTCGTGCGTGGCGTGTTTGGTGTCCGGTCGGTTGTCCGAAAACCGTCCGAAATACCCGCGGGCGAACATGGCGGTACCTGAGGCGGTACGTCATCATCTAGAGCCCGTTAAGGCAGACGTCACTTTGGTCTAATCTAGCGATCTGCTATCAATGCCTGGGATGCCGATATCTTCATCGGTGTCCGTTTTGTGGTGTGTATGATGTATGCATTCATACCTGCCACGAACAAAGCAAGTTCCGCACCGTTGTAGAGCATAAATGGAGAGCAAATTTTTGTCACTTGAAACAAATGACGAGTAGAGTAAGATGAATCAAAACAAAGATACTAACAACAGCAAAGCAGCCAAAAAAACGGATGCAAACCGGGAGAGGCCACAACCTCACATCACAACGTGGTTTTGAATGGCGAACAGAGTTCGTGCCAACTGTCCAAGCCCTAGGCATCCTAAACACGGCCGATAACAAACGGTACAAGCTCGCCCTTCCAACATCTAACGTTCGACACGCCGACATCACCGGCGGCATGAGTAGGGCCGAGACCATGATTGATGAATGCTACGTCCACCGAAAATCCCGAACTGGTACGTCCCAATGAGCTTGTGGTGGGAAACCTCGCGCGCGTTTTTTCCTCGTCCCGTTGTTATGGCAGAGCGGGTTTGTTTGCGAACTGTCACCGATCGACCGTGAAGTTTGTCCGGCAGCGCTTTTCAGTCGCTTGAACCGTGCGGGACCTTCGGGCTATTCGAGATTCGTGTTTTTCGGTGGCAAAGCTTCGCCCTCGTTTGGAGGTTTTGGAGAAGTTTCCTCATCACTACCTGAGAGGTGGCGTGAGTTGTTCACGTCCAAACCTTCCTTGGTGGAGTTAGTTTGCCTTTGCTTTCTCACCAGCGTCCTAACCACTTATGCTGTTCGCGGCACACAACGTTCCACGAACTGTGCCGATGAAGACATCCGACCGGTGAAATAGCTTTGCCCTACTGAGTCCTTCCTGTCGCTACCGATCGTGTGCCGCGAGCACACAAACACAAGCACAACACGCCCCAGTGGGGCATTGAAAATTATTACACCCCATCACCGCGATGACGTAGTCCCCGCATCGTTGGCCCAGTGAGCCCAGCGTTTTTTTTTTTTGCGGTGACCAGTAACCGGACTCGCGGACCCGACAGTAACCGGACGTCGCCAGGCCACCCGACGACCGGTTCTTCGCGGACCAGGGAGACCCGAGTTGACCGAGATTGCGTTTTGTGTCGTAATGTCTTCCGCGGTTGATTGAAGGTAGCCGAGCGAGCCGGACGAACCGACAGCGATGGAGAAAGAGTAGAAAGACTAGAGCACTTGGGGTTGGCACTGGAAGTCTCCAAGTGGTCCGGTGGACGCGCGTGTGTCCACCATTCCACAGGCACGGAACTGACCTTGCTCGGTTCCAGAGGCACACCAAACACTGACGGGCATGCGGTGCTCTCGATTTCAAATTACGAACCCTCGATTTCAAGATTACCCTGGCGTTGTTGCTCCAGTTTGTCCGAGTTTAGTTTCTGTGCGGGTTGGATTTTTTTTTTGCTTGCTTCTCTTACTCCTCTTTGCTTCATTTTCATCTGGTCGCTGCATTCTTGTTCCTTGGTGCCCTTCCTGGGGCGGTGATGTGAAGCGGAGCTGGAACTGCAACGCTTCAGGCACCGTGAGACGTGCTCTGAACTTCAGCCGACGGTGAGTATTCGGTGACAGCGACCTAGCGACGAAGGCTCGTGTTTTTTTTCTTTCTTCTTCTTAGTCTAATTGGAGCAGATCGGTTGACGGTTGGCGAGATACAATTACACATTGAATGTGAACCGTGCTTACACTGCAGGGCCACTCCTATCCGTTTCCTGTTGGCCTTCCGGCGAAAAGTCAACCAACATTTATGTTTATTGTTTTTACCAAGAATTGAGAAGCTTTATTTTTAACATTGATTTTTCTAAGGAATTTTATAAAGTTAACTGATTTGAATAATGAAGTATATCACTGTATATTTTCTTTATTAAAGTAAAAAATTACTCAGAATCAGGAACTATTTTCGTACCGCACGGAGAACACATAGGACTGAAACCTCCGAGCACGAATGTTTGTGCACAAAGTGACGCACTTCAATGTTCCAGGCCACATATTTCACATGAAACTTTAATTCCATTTTTCGCGGAATCTTGCACGACCATTTCATGTCTTTGCTGCGCCGGGACTGTGAAGTGTAATTATTGCATAAGCGTACGAACTAACCTTACCCCCGAACGGCCATCCGCCATACCACGGTACGGACCTTACCATCCGGCCCGAAGAAAATCAATAAAAAGCCACACCACGCTTATCTGGAACGCCGGTGGAAAAGTGGTTAAAATTTACATTTCTCATGTTAGCCGCTGCCGGTTGGTGTGGTTCGGTGCCAGAAGAGTGACCATTTCTGATGCAGCACCACACTGCGCATAGCCGAAACAAAGCAAGGACTGAGGAACACACCAGCAGTTGAAGCTTTAAAATGCTCCCGAGCAACGGTAAAATTCAATCCGAAACCCACCCACCCTATTGAACCCACGCCGGGTGGTTTGAAGTGCACATGCACAGTAAAGAGGCTAATTGGTGTTAGTTTGTAATCAATTAATAGTGCTTATACCCTCGCATGCAAGTCAATACAAACACACACCAAACTAAGCACGTGGCACACATCGGAACGACGGATTTAGCTACAATCCCATAATCCCACCGCTGGCTTCACTCTT
>LULA01017991.1:0-11238 GCA_002091835.1 Anopheles maculatus | reverse complement strand
CCATTCCTTTTCGTCTGTTCGAATTATAGTTTACTGGTGAGTGGGCATTTTAAAAGGTACTTCTATATACTTAATGTTATGATATAAAGTACTCACAAATTCCAGGACCTTGGATATGTTTTATCTCACAGGGACGTAAATAAGTATTCATTTTGTCTACACACCTGATATAAATAAATAAAACTTAAAATACTATAAACTCCTCTAGTAACCTCCTCTGGTTTGTGCTGCCCTACAAATCTTTCAAGAAAGCTCAATTCGTTCACCATTCCCTCGTCAGTTGATGAAATCGTTTGATGTACGTTTCCATTTCCAGGCCATGATTTATGCCCGTTAATAAACAAGCGAACCTTAATCATATCACACCTTTTGGAGCACCGTCTTGCTACTCCAGCTCTGGCAATGATTGCTCTTAACGATCCTCAGCGCAGGGAGGATTGAATATTGGTGATCAATTTATTGCACCAGGCGCCACCGTACGGCACCGACCGACTGGCGGTGGCTCTCTTCTGGAGTGGCTACAGCAATCGCATAATTGTGGTATCGTGCCACCAGCGACAGCTCAAGGGTTCGTCGCTTATTCTTTCACGAAATCGTTTGATTTATTGTTTATTTGCTTGGCGCTTTTCAGCAAGGTGCCTGTATCGATAGCGGGTGATCAATTGGAAATTGTAAACCCACTCGATGATGCTCTCTGTGCATGGGGTTTCGGAGTTGCAAAGCGATGATAAACCTAAACGGTGGAAGGCAAGCGGTAAATTAGGGCACCACCAAGAGTTATGGAAGATTTAAGGGGCAGAAAAATAAAACGGTCGACGAAATTCGGTGAAGGTAGCCGTAGCCGATCGTTCTACCAACGGTAAGCTCCACGATTTGCGCTTGCGAAAATGCTACCAACCATTTACCGCACGATCGTTGTGCCTTTCGTGCACAGCCTCCGCGACAGCAGCAAGCAAAACGGTAATGCGTTGGAACGAGCGTCGTGCGGATAGTACGGAACGATCTTCTTTCGCTCGCAGTGTCATTAGTGCGGTTAAACTTGAGCGCCTCATTGAGCGGATTTTAAATGGCCGGATGGTGGCACGTTCGCTCAAGGAAATGACCCTATAGCACGGATCGTGTGTTTCGTTGCGTGGAGTAGCGTAGAACGAAGAGTAAGGAAGCAAAAGTAGAAATGTGTTTTCGCACACCAACACGCGAAAGAACGCGCGTGCAGCCTCGGCTGGGGAATTCAGCCGTGTGTCCTAAATGGATTCTGTCAGCTAGTGGTGCAAAAACGGCTCCGCATACACGCGCCTGATCAGGTACGACATGCAAGCGCTGGAGGTAATTAAATCTCTCAACGTGCGATCGTCGTGTGCTTTTTTCCTTTAGACTGTTTAACTGCATGCATGGTTGAAAATGGTGCGCTTTTTCCCGCTGCTTATTGGTACCGACGGGTATCTGTGTGCATGGAGTTGAAGTTGGAGGCACCACTCTGTAATAAATGTCATACACACACGCACAGATATTCACAGGAGATGGAAAAGAGTGCCTCCGAACGTTGCCGACAATGTCGTTAAATTTCTTTAGCTGTTGGCGAGCCTCTTGAGACTGGCGAGCGCTAAGAATGTTGGTCCGCTTAGGTTCAAGTACGTTCGATGATCGACATATCTTCCATAGTGGTGGGGAGCTAGTGATGCAAAAAAAAAAAACCAACAACATATCCTCCCCAACATCCGCGTCGTCGATTTGTGCACAAATATTGCACTAGTGTCGAGACCGTCACAACCATCCGACGAGTCCAAACCATGCGTAGGCATAAGAAATGAAGCAAGAAGAGCTGCCGATTTTCAATTGCAAAGAACACATGCCGTTGTGCGAGTTCTTTGCGGTGACAGCCAAACGCTTCGAACCCATCGATCAGTCGCGTTCAGTGTGGCGGCGAGGGTCACAGTGGGCCTCAGGCATTTAATGTGCATATTTATGCACGACAACTGCCACCGCCACCGTACCGGTATCAATCATATTTTATGTGCTCTCTTAAAGCCGGTAATTACTAGGAATGCAAACATGGTTCCCCGTGATCGCTGGCTGGCTGTCCGGAGGTGGTTGTGTAATTGAAATTAGTTCTTCCATTGCTCTTCGATCGTACGCGATGGTTAGCCGCGTGATGGTTAATGTTTGCGGGAAGAATCTCGCAAGATCTACGTGAAACCGTCCGTCGACCGCTTATTGAGACACAACTGTTCAATGTTATGTTGTATGCAAGTAGGGTTGACTAGTTGCCTGTTTGAACTTAACACATGATTCCTTTCTCCAGCATTTGATGCATTCAACTCGGCAATAATTAGGTAATGTGTGTGTGTGTTCCGTTTTTTTTGTCTTAAAAGTTGCGTCATAAACATGACATTAGCGTTACGCTTCAACAAACTGTACCAAATTCCTTTTCGGTCCGTTAGTACATCTCCGCACAAAAAAGTGTTTCAACTGTAAACAAGAGCGAGAGTTAAACCACGTGCTCTGATTTTAAACCGAAATAGTTTGTTTGCGAAAATCCTCGCACAAGCAGCTTTTAATCCTCTAAAAAAAACCTTAAAAATAATGCAAATTCTTTCTGACCCTTTTGCATTGAGCGAGCGAGGCTCACTGTTAACAGTGTATTGCTAAAATGTGCGCCCAAGGCTACCACGAAGATCACGACAACTAAAAAGGCATCGAAGTTACAATGGTTCGCTCAACTTCCTACTAGCGAGCCAGTTTGCACAAATACTCCTTTTTTTTCTACGTTACGTTTTTTCTCTGTACAACATTTCGCAAAAGCATTTGGAGATTTTCGTCATACATTTGTGCCCTCGAGCTACAATGAAGTGGGACCTGACCGGTGCAATAGTGGGACCCACGGTGCTGATGCAGAAACTGTGGCTACCCTAGAAAACAAGTACACCGGTAGCATCATCGAGTGATGCGATTTGGTGTGTTTTTTAATTCTCTTTCTTTTTCGCGTCGTGACTGACCGTGATCATATCGGTGGTGTAGTGTGTGTTTGAACGTTTTTTTTTTGTGAGAAAATTGTAATACTCAATCGATGTATTTGATGTCTCCCTTGGGGTACAAACGATGCTCCTAGCGTGGTTTTTCACCAGCATCTACTGGTTTGCCCACATCGACTCCTTATGCTACTGTCCGTCCGTCGTCTGCACCACGATGTGGCGTTGCAGCGCGTAAGACATCATAACCTATTTTTTGCTTTCTATAACCACCCTAAAACGGCCAGGGAGGTGTTCCAGAGGGTTGCACTAGTTAGCCGGTTCCAGCTGGAGCTCATTGCATAATACGCTCCCGTTTGTTGCTGTCTGTTTGAAGTGATAGAGTTCCGTACCGGGGTTTCAAAAACACGTTCATTATTAAACCAAATGCCCTGCCTTCTAGTATGCATGTCTCGCCATTTAATAAAGGAAAGCAGACTCTGGATTATTACCGAGGTGCACGAGAGAATGAAAAATTCGTTCATTTTGTACCGGCATAGCAGCTTTCCCTACATATCTCATTACGATCGATTCAGTCATCTGTTCAATGAGTAGAGCTTACGTTGGCGAAGTAAAGAACACATACCACAGCTCCATTTGGCCAATAATTCCAAAGCAAACAAACAATTGATTGTCCAATCGGAAATCTGTTTGGTCGGCTGTGTAGCGAACTATTTAGCAATGTCGAACCCCTATCACGAACCCTATCGAAACTTGTGATCGGTGTTGCGCTTTGTGACAACCGTAAGGTTCCCTAGTTTTGAAAACGTAAGAGCAAAACAAAAGTGTCTAGCTCGTATGATTTGTGTGTTGGTTGTTCGTGCATTGTCCCTTCATTGCGTTCTTTGCAGCAGTGGCCCGAACGGTTATGATTTCATTCCACCCGCATGCACACCTGACGGTTTGACACAGGATCAGATCTGATCAGGGCAACCGCAAAACGTTCCTGTCTTCGGTGTGGAATATTTCGTATTCCATAAAATCGGGCGCCCTGGCGGTGTATAAATAATTCGCGGAGAAGCCGACTACAGTCCATCCATCGATGATTGTGAAGAAAACTGTGTCATTTCGGTTATGCAATCCGCACGCGAGGTTTTGCTGACCACCTTTCGGCGGGTTGGGAACCCCGGTATAACATGTGTGTGTGTGTAGTGTGCGCCGGCAAGCCTTGCCCACGTCGTAAATTGATATTGTGCGAGATTTATTGCACTTCCGTGGATGTTTTTATCGCGTTGAAGTTGCGGACTGCAAAATAACCGATCGACTGCAGGCAATTCATTGGAACATTTTTTTTTCCATTTCATTTTATTTGCAGCGTATAAATAATAGGACTTTTGTAGTGTGAAAAGAATAAAATCGGAATATAGGTGACGGCATTACCAAGCTCGTTATTTTAAGTATGTCAGCAGCTTTTGATAACTGTGATAAAGCAAGCCGTTGCAAGCTTTTGTTATGATTCGGCCACTTCCAACGGAAAGGCTTCCCCCGACGCCGGAGATGCATAAATAATCAATCATGTACCATTGCCTGGATGGAATATTAAACTGTGCTTGTGCATATATGAATCTGCTTTCAACACTGTTTTGAGTGGTTTCGTTTTTTTTTTCGTTCGGTTTCCTTCACGTTTGACCCAATCAAGGGACTCACCATTTGCGGCAGTGAATTCGGCAAAACGACGCACAGCTAGCGCACATTGAAAGGAAGTTGACATTCTCGGAAGGCGTTGGACACATTCCATTCGGTTGTCCCGCGCGGTCTCGCGGCAAAGGAGTACCGCACGATGGCAGAGGGTTCGTCGCTTGCCGGTGGTGAAATCTTTCGGTTGAAACTTGATTATAATTTACTTACCGCGAAACCGTACCGATTCGAGGTACCGTTCAAGCTGGCGCACATTGCAGATGATGCAATGTGCATTTGCAGCGATGACAGTGTCAGCTGCAGCCGTATTATAGTATTGGTATGAGCTTGTACCGGGCATGTACGGTGCGATGTCACTGCCGAACACATGCTCGTGAGCGAGCGGTTGGGAGCTGTTTTTTTTCTGTTTCGGAGTGAGGAATCAAACCGAACACAAAGTTCGATTGAGTGCATCGGATAAATGCACAGTCTGGTACAGCAGAAGACTGCAATTTATTTCGACCAACTCATACGTCGAAAGAAGCAATTGCACTGACTGTTAGGTAGGAGACATCATATTGCTAAAGAACACTAAAAAGCTCGAATTAAATTTTCATTCGTGTTTTTTACCACGTCCAGTTTTGAGGACGATTCGCAATGATCATAATTTAATGTAGCTTTCTTCTGTAGTAAAGCTTCTCAAAAACCAGCTCCACCAGATGCTGGGAAATCCCTAAGCGTTACCCAAAACGATTTGCTCTCAGCTCTTGAATCTAGAGTTCACCCAGTGACCTATGGTGGGCAAATGAAGCAATAGATAATTAGCAACAAACTAGCGAGCGACGATCTTCTCGCTCTTCACGGTGAGATCTCACATTTGCATTTTCATCTACATTATTTTGTCTTCCCTGTCACAATCCACCGTAAGGCATATTATTATGTACAAAGCGTTTTCGATGAAATCGCGTTCGGCGGTGGTAAACGGCAGCCATAGGTCGATGAAACAAATAAATCGGTATGCTGTAAATACGAGCATTATTCGAACGAACCGGGTCTTCCCCGGGGTACGTACATCGACTACCGTCGTCCCATGTTCTCCCGTGCGATTCTCGTTTGGTTTTGCAAACCATTCGTTTGTTCATTCATACATCCATACACGTAGCTGTCTGTTGATGAAGGAAGATTAAATCATCTTTGGGGAAGGCATCTTCGCTCGATGCCTTCTACGGGCAGCAAATGTGTTGCGTTTTGTTTCGTTCCATGCGAGCGCATCGTAAATCATTGGTGGAAATCTCGCCAAACGTTCATTATTCCCCACGTCCCGAACGTGGAAGATGATGAATGAACTTATCGTTGGTAGTAAATTGTATCAAATGGTGGATAGGAGCTAATATGTTTTATGTTTAACCGTTTGATTAGGGATGATAAGTATGAAGTTGAGTTTTATTTTCTTATAGAATTCGAAAAGCAGAGTTATCCATTCCAAAATAATGCATCAAAGTTAAGTACTATAACCAATGAATTTCCCTGCGGAACTCGGTTATCAACTAAGAAAATTTCAGCTACAGTTTGCTTAAATTTAATAAACATTTTCGCCTGATTTGCTCAAAAGATCAAACAATGTTGTCTATGTGTGTGCAATTGTATCAATGCCACTAATCCAGAAGAATTAAAAAAAAAAACAAATCCAAAATCAGCCCCGAGTTACAGTTACATCGTGCCTGGTGTATCAGCAGTGTAGTTGTGGCCTGATCCCGCTTAACCCACACAGGCCGGCGCGGCTCTTTCGTTTGTAGATTGTATGTTTTGCAAAATGCATCCAAAACTGCGCACGGAAAAGTCACGCCACTGCGTGGTAGTGCGTGAGTCGAATGGATGAGAAAAGCGCTCAACTGCACGGAACACACAGCTACACCAGTTTTGTGCACCGATGACGCATAACACCCGCCTCGCATAAGTATTATTCATCGGTACGGAAGATCGCATCATGACGAGAAAGAAGGGTGATGTGTATCGATAGGGAACTGCGAGTACTGTCATTTTCGATTATGCTTTCGTTCACCGGTCGTCAGTGGCGGATAACCGCTTGTTTTCTTTGAGCAGGTGGCGGAAACAGACCTTACGGCGGGGGAGAAAATGGGTAACACGGTGACATCATCGGAGGGGTTTAACCGAAAGGGGTTTGAGCAATGCCATCAATTGTTGGCCACTTGTGACATACGAGACTGCGAGCTGATAATGTGGCAACCGATGCGTGGTTGTGATGATGTCTTCTTGAGACAAATTCGTCCCAGACGGGGACGAACCGGTCAAGTGATGAATTTAAGAACACCCAACTGAATGATGAACTGAATGATTTGTTTGCTTAACGATTGCACGAGATGGGTGAGTGAGTATTGAAAATAGTATAGCGAGAAATTGATAAAGATGTACTGGGTTTAACAATAAGTTTGGCTCGTTTTCGTTTTACGAACGCTGCTTATAGTTGTATAGTTACAGTTGGAGATCTGAGTCAAACATAAGAGGATAAAATGTCACAATTGGTTCAAACTTGCTGCAATTTTAACGTGATACTATAAGTATTTTTTATTGAAAAATCATCCAACGGCCAAGTCAGAGCTTTTACATTAAAAATACACTCAACCTAATGCGCAAACTTAATCGATATTCAAGTGCAAGTCAACATAAGTCCCACTATAAGTCAGAAACATGGTGATCTACTTCTGTGTAGCCAACCCATAATTGGGGAAGATATAAAACTAGATATGTGTCATTTAGAAAATAGTGGATAAAAATGTTCCAACACTTGACTTAAAATCCATACTGATCCAGAAAATCTGGCTATCGCTTGTTACGATCGATGCATCTTCTTTTCGGTGGACGGAATCACACATTGGCTTGAAAAGCCGGCAATGTTGTTTGGTCTTGAATTTGAGATAAATTACTTTACTAACCTACTAGATGGATAAGATCTTTTTATCGAATGTACAATAAAAAAAATGTAAAACAACACTAGAGATTCTTTGCAGACCCAATATGTATGTAGCTAAAACAAAACATCAATTACTATCGACCCATAATTTAATAAGCTTTCATCATTATTATGAACTTTTAATTGCGATCGATCAATCATGATAACAAGTAACCTTTCCAAAACCATGTACCAATTTGTAGCGAGAAAAACAACATGCAAAAACCAGCAAACCAATACCACTACAAACCACACCTCTGCGTGGTGTGACAACATGACCATACGTTACCGATTCCTCACGTTTAAAGGCCTTTCTTCTTGTTCGTTGTTTGCCAATTCTCCTTCATCAGACTTCTGTTTACATACGGCACCAGCTTCAGGAACACGGTTGTGAGTCATGAGCCAACAAAAGACAATTATCTCACCATTTAATTTATACCAACAACACCTTGTCGCACCAACATCACCGCTCGGAACCTGCCCCTGTACAAAAGTCTCTTGCGGTGTTTGCATTTATCGTTGCCAAAACAGTGCGCACCGGACGGTGAAACCATGATCTGATTCCGGAGCAAAGATAACATTGAGACCTCGGGGACACGCTAGCGAACAAGCGTTTTCCACCGGCAGCATTAAATGCTCGCTTACTGTGGCACGAAGAACTTCTCAGCATGTGCACGACGCGGTAACACTTACAGCCGTGAAAAGCATGTAAAAGAACGAACCGGGCCCAGTTTCCGTGGTTCTTCTGGATCACAGCAATGGTCACATATCATGTGAAGCATATGCGCTCCCACTGAAGCGTATTATCAAACGCGCAGCGAGAAAAAAAACGCACGATTTGCTCGTAGTGCTATTAGGCAACGCGGTCGTACGGTGTTCTTGAGAGGTGTTTGCTTTGCCAAATCCACCATTCTGACCTAAGACCCACACCGGGATTGGCCCGCATGATTTTCAATATTGTTTTTCTATTAGCTTGCAAAGGTCGCGTACCCAACCGGTGACCGACTTCTCACCCAGCATAGATCTCGTGGTTATGTTGCGCAGAAATCATACCGCCCAAAATAACAGAGCCCGAAAGAAGCTGTAATGTTAAGCTCAGCATACGCGTTTGCTCCACAAACAAAACAACAACACAAATATTGCACACCGTGCACAGCAGAGTGGAGCGGAATTGCGCGATCGCACGGAACAATTCGCCCAGTGGCACGTGGTTAATTAATTTATGAATGGTCATTGGAGCTCGGTGTTTAAGATTATGCTTGAGCGATGGGGCCGCCAGCCACCCAGCCAGCCATCAAATCATATCGCAATCGTGCTCTTAATCTTGAGCTAATTATGTGCTGCGTGAGTGGGTGCTGCGGGTGCATCACATTGTCACGATGCGACCCGCTCGTGAGGCGATCACAGTTCAAGGCTGAGAAATGGACGACAAGCGTTGGGCTTTTCACGCTCGCACGATGCTTGATTTATGCTGTGCAGCTGGGATCATTTCACGCCTGTCATCGTTTGGACACGGTGCTGACCCACGCACAGTACTTCCACGGTGCGTTATGTTTGACGATGCTTGATGCACCGAAGCATGCAAGAGATGACATCAAGGGCAGACTTTAGCTCCAGCCGACCTTGAAACGGCTTTTGGGGAAAAAAATGAATGATGGAAAAACGAAAGAAGCTTATTGAATGTTGATTAAACGAGCGCACCACAGCAATAAAACCCGCTTCTACCATCACGTCACAAAACCATTTGTTGTAGAAAATTTATGAGTCCAATGCACTAAAGAGTAGAAGAGAAGATCTATCATTGTGACTTGTTTGTTCTCAAAGAATTCGTCGTTTCAAACGGCTCGATTACCTATTGTTTTTTGGGGCACTTTCATAAAGTGAAAAATGGACTATAAAATGGAATAGATTGCTGAAGGCACGTCATATTCAAAGTTTAGTCTCTACGGATGACACTGACACTGATGAGTTTTGAGCGTAGACCTCGCGCTAAGGTCAAGCTACTTTTGCTCCAATCAATCTGCACCAATTAGTAAAGTATGCATGGAATTTTCTTGACTTAGTGGGGCCTTCTGTTTACATACGGCACCAGCTTCAGGAACACGGTTGTGAGTCATGAGCCAACAAAAAACAATTATCTCACCATTTAATTTATACCAACAACACCTTGTCGCACCAACATCACCGCTCGGAACCTGCCACTGTACAAAAGTCTCTTGCGGCGTTTGCATTTATCGTTGCCAAAACAGTGCGCACCGGACGGTGAAACCATGATCTGATTCCGGAGCAAAGATAACATTGAGACCTCGGGGACACGCTAGCGAACAAGCGTTTTCCACCGGCAGCATTAAATGCTCGCTTACTGTGGCACGAAGAACTTCTCAGCATGTGCACGACGCGGTAACACTTACAGCCGTGAAAAGCATGTAAAAGAACGAACCGGGCCCAGTTTCCGTGGTTCTTCTGGATCACAGCAATGGTCACAGATCATGTGAAGCATATGCGCTCCCACTGAAGCGTATTATCAAACGCGCAGCGAGAAAAAAAACGCACGATTTGCTCGTAGTGCTATTAGGCAACGCGGTCGTACGGTGTTCTTGAGAGGTGTTTGCTTTGCCAAATCCACCATTCTGACCTAAGACCCACACCGGGATTGGCCCGCATGATTTTCAATATTGTTTTTCTATTAGCTTGCAAAGGTCGCGTACCCAACCGGTGACCGACTTCTCACCCAGCATAGATCTCGTGGTTATGTTGCGCAGAAATCATACCGCCCAAAATAACAGAGCCCGAAAGAAGCTGTAATGTTAAGCTCAGCATACGCGTTTGCTCCACAAACAAAACAACAACACAAATATTGCACACCGTGCACAGCAGAGTGGAGCGGAATTGCGCGATCGCACGGAACAATTCGCCCAGTGGCACGTGGTTAATTAATTTATGAATGGTCATTGGAGCTCGGTGTTTAAGATTATGCTTGAGCGATGGGGCCGCCAGCCACCCAGCCAGCCATCAAATCATATCGCAATCGTGCTCTTAATCTTGAGCTAATTATGTGCTGCGTGAGTGGGTGCTGCGGGTGCATCACATTGTCACGATGCGACCCGCTCGTGAGGCGATCACAGTTCAAGGCTGAGAAATGGACGACAAGCGTTGGGCTTTTCACGCTCGCACGATGCTTGATTTATGCTGTGCAGCTGGGATCATTTCACGCCTGTCATCGTTTGGACACGGTGCTGACCCACGCACAGTACTTCCACGGTGCGTTATGTTTGACGATGCTTGATGCACCGAAGCATGCAAGAGATGACATCAAGGGCAGACTTTAGCTCCAGCCGACCTTGAAACGGCTTTTGGGGAAAAAAATGAATGATGGAAAAACGAAAGAAGCTTATTGAATGTTGATTAAACGAGCGTACCACAGCAATAAAACCCGCTTCTACCATCACGTCACAAAACCATTTGTTGTAGAAAATTTATGAGTCCAATGCACTAAAGAGCAGAAGAGAAGATCTATCATTGTGACTTGTTTGTTCTCAAAGAATTCGTCGTTTCAAACGGCTCGATTACCTATTGTTTTTTGGGGCACTTTCATAAAGTGAAAAATGGACTATAAAATGGAATAGATTGCTGAAGGCACGT
>LULA01017990.1:0-11256 GCA_002091835.1 Anopheles maculatus | reverse complement strand
CGATGATGCGGTTGAAAATTTCTGTAATACGATCGAAATTAAACCATATAAATGAATTTGGAAAACGGAAATTAGCAATCTGGAAGCTCACGCCAGATTGACGCAAATCTAGTTTTTCCCACAGAAAAAAGTTCTACGTTGAGAGTGAATACAAGCAACAAAAATTAGTTCCAGTCTGTTCGCACTATCGGCAGGTTTTACCCATTTCCGCATTCGTTTTAGTTTGTATTGATTTGATTAGTTTTGTGTTGTTCGGTTTGGTGTTAAAACGAACGTTTGCTGTTCTTCATTTTGACACTGGACGTGATTAAGATTTCAGATTTCGTCAAGTTTAGTTTTAGAATGTGACCCTTTACGGGTTGTTCAACTTGCAAGATGCACGCGAAGGTTATCGCGTCAGAGCATGACTGTTTCGAAAATGTTAATACAGCTTCATCTTAACACTTCTAGCCCGCACATCCTTTGCAACACCGTTTCATCGTGTTTTGTCTGACTTTCTTGCGTTGTGTGGGATTTGTTGGCGGGTGAAAGACCTTAGCATTGTGCAACAACTGACCAGCGAACGACATCGGGCTTGAGAAAAGAAAATGCTGGGAAAATGCGTGTTGCGTGTGTCCGCCACAAAGACACAATAGAGTTTTTTTTTGTGTTGCCGGTAACGTGAGTGAACTAACCGCTTCTATTGAGACCAGTGCCACGATCACCGGCCGCCATATGGCATTTTAAAAAGATTTGCTCCGGAACGGGTCGATGCCACTGCCACGCTTTTGGGGGGTTGGCGTTTACGTTGCAACAATCGTTTGAAAATACAGCACCGGTGGTGAATTAGTGAAACAACACCATCCATGAATCGCCATCAGATGTTTGATCGTGCTGTGATACTGTTATAAATATTTAATATATATATTTGTTTTCTAATTTATTTTTACCTTTTAAGGTTATTTAACTTGTTGCTAGCCGGAGCTGGTAGTGGGGAACACTTACTTAGAAACGACACCGTTCCGCATTTTATCTGGATTTAATCTTTCTCAAAAACGTCAAAACAACCTTCATCCGCACCATGGGTAAGCTATTATGTCACCAGTTGTTTTCTGCTCCTAAGGTCTTGGCTTCCTTCCAAAATAGGTAGACGTTAGGAGAAGGTCATAAAACCCTGGCTCGCAGGATGCTGCAATGGAGAAGGGAAGCGACTGGGCTAAAGACTGCGAGCCTTCGTTCGACAAGTGATCGATCAAAAAGAAGCAAAGAGGCATGTGCGAAGAGTGAGGCAACGCTCACCCCTTCACCGAGCTCTCCCTTATGCGCAGAAAGCTACCAAACTGGAAAAAGGCAAGATAAATTGTAATCTAGTCTGTTGGGGTATTTGAAGCGTGTTGTTGTTTTTTTTTTGTTGTAACCGAATAGTTTCATTTGTTCGATTTCTTTCCTCTACAACGCACACACAGACACACACAAAAAAGCAACCCGTTACTGTGGTTGCGTATGGTTCAGACACGCGGGAGATCTGGCAAGATCTTACGAAAGTTCCAAAAGTTGTACGAATCGCATTTGAATGAATGGACCGATGACCGGTGTGGCCGAAAGTAGGAAAAGTGATTAGGTTTTCTTTGCGTCTTTTAACCACTGTTACTACTACTACAGCCAGCTGGCCCAATTATGCAATCGATTCGTTCGAACGGCTCGTTTAGTTTCGGGCAGGCTGAAAGGCGTGGATGCATACGGTGGTGAGCGGACGGACACGGACATATGTTATGCGGCGACACCGTAACACCGATATGAAGCAGTCCCCGTTGGCTGCTTTCGAAATTGTGGCCCTTCTATTTTACCGGACCATGCGCTCGTGTACAGAGCGTGCGTACCGAGAACAGCCAGGACGCCAATTTACCCTGACAGTGAAAATTCGAAATCATTCAACTTGAAACGTGCGAGCACGTGCGACTGGGTGGTGAGTGTACATGTTTTCAAGTACACTTGAAGACAGTGCAGCGTAATTGCGTTCACCTTGACCACCACACGCGGTTCAGTTCGAACGTCCCGGTTCGCGTTGCTTCGGTACCGGAAGATTGCAATCGTGTGGGGAAAAAGTGGGTTCGTCGCTTGTTTTTGGCGCAAGTCTTTCGTAATATGTTAGTGCGTATTTTTCGACTTTTATTATTTTGCTCGTTTCCAACATAAAAACACTATATTATACATTATTTGTACAGTTGAAAGAAAAAGGAAATTAAGAAGAAAAAAAAACATCAGTTAGTTACAGCATTTGGCACACAAAAAAAAAACAACAACATAATATTATATTATGTTACGTGCCCCAAAACTAGCCAACGAATGAGAACAAGGCGTGTTAAAAAATGCTGTGTTTCCCTCTCGATCGATTGGCACAATTTGAAATGCAAATCGTTTGCTCGGGAAGCTCGTTTGTACGCTTCGCCTAAAGAGTCAGACAGATAAAACATCAGCATGCCATTCATGCTGTACAAAATATCGTTTCGTTCGTTGCTTTTGGGATGCTGCCGACGGTCTACCCAACCCTATACTCCGCTGGCTATAGCCCGATGAGGGCGATTAGGTGTAGGAATAGCAACGACGATGTCACTGACTTTGAAAACCTTTACCATCCCCGTGAACGTGTGCGTGTGTGGAGACGCTGCGTTTGAAATGTTCGGTGTTCGGTTGATTTGTGCCTCAATATTCACAGCCTCCCGAGGTTTTGTTTGTGCTGCTGGTTAGAGTTTGTGAGTCGCAAAGCAGGAAATGAACTGGAGCAGGTTGTGGTAACAAGGAAGTGGCACGGTTCGAAGGTTTCCTCACCGATGCGACCAGTCTGATTGGAGCTTTATCTTTAGCCGAACTGTTAGAGACGAACCGCGCCTCAAGGCCGTATGCGATAGTAGGATGGTGAGACATTTAAACCAAAAAAAAAAACATCATCTTCCCCTGAGTGTGTCACGCCCGGTATTGCATAGCTCGTCTACTCACCGTCATGGTCCACATTGATTTGGAGCGTGTTGCCGATGATGGGCAGACCAGCTGGACCGGGAATTTTTTCAATCGTCCGCACGATGTGGGCACGCCTTCGATTGTACACGTAGATGGCGCAGGATACGGTCGTCAGCAGCAGCAGCGTTACGGGCGAGAACAGTGTGAACACTTTGGACAGCTTGCTTAGCAGCATGCTACCGCCGAGGAGGCCCTCCATACTTTTGCTGGCTTGTACGTTCAACAAAAAACGGCGTTTGAATATTGCAGGCACGGCGAGACAGGCTGCTGGTACGCTGGGATTGATTTTACGTGCAGCGCACGTACTTTTGATAGGTGTTAGGAGTTTTGGTTGTTGCGCCGCGAAGCGGGATATCACACTAGCATAGATGTGTATGCTGCTCTACCGTTTTGAGAACTTGCTCCCCTGGGTGAAAGCACGGTTTAGTGTTTCTTGGTCTATTTGGCCACCCACGCTCACTGGACGCGATTTTTTTTCGACCGAGCACAAGAACGAAAACAAAACACACAAACGTACACACATCCACAACACGCTCAAACACGCACTGGCCCGGGTAACGTGCTTTAACGGCTAATCTGTCACGCTGGGTACGCGCACCTTGTGTCAGCTGTCGAGAAGGAGTCACCGCACACTGACTTTGTCCATTTCCGATAGTCCAATATTTATAAGCTCCCTTTTTTTCTTCTGCTGCAGAGCGATGTGCCGCCGAAGCAACCGCGAAGAGAGCGCGAGATGACGAATGCTGCGCGTACGTATACGCACGAACGCAACGGCATCAGCCGATCCGAGCGAGCGTGAACGAGCGAGCAGGAACGGACGGATTACAGCAAAACCAAAATAAAAGCGAGCGTGCCTCGGCGGTGATCGTGTCCGCGAGCGAGAGCAAACCGTTCGGGAATGGGAAAAAGGCGTTTGGTGCCAGGCCAGGGGTTTGGTGATGGAACCGGCGGTAGTAGTAGTAGCGCTTAACGGCTGTGACGGTTCGTTTTGTTTATTTCTGTCATTTCACTGCGATAACTGTCAGGGCTAAGGATACTTAAAGACAATGTTAAGGTAAGGCCTTGCTGCTCGACTGCATCTAACTAGATTGGGTGAAGCATTTTCCTCGGTATTTATTGATAGTTTTACTTTATGCATTTATTGTTAGTGTGCGGTACAATTGGTGCTAACCGTAGTTACTACTGCTACTACTCACCATTTCCTTTGTTGTCGATTGGCGCTCGTGCAAGGATGTGTGCAGGTGATGGGGTCAGTCGTTGTTCTAGAGGATGTGAGTGTGAGGGAGTTGTGTTTTGTAGATTTATTTTCATTATGTCAATGTAGTGGCAGTAAATGGTTGTCTCATTAAATGTAAAGCATTGCATAGCTGACAGCAACTGACAGTAGCTGACATACACGTGAAGGTATTGCTTGCATCGATGGAGACTCTTTCTTGGGAACAGGAAGTGCAGGCACTTTGTCTGGATTTGTGAAGATTTGTCAGCAATATTAATGGACTTTCGTAAGATATTAAGAGTTTAAAACATTCTCCTTTTCGGTAAAAAATGAACGAAGTCGAAGGGGCTTGTTTGTTTGTTTGTTTGTTTATTCTAAATGTCTGCCACTATGGGTTTAACAATGTTATTTCTGCGAGAACCTCCTCTGTACCCTCTCTATTCTCTGCATATTGGTCACTCCAGATGGGGTCCAGACAACGCATAGACCAAGACGGAACGAATGGCTTGTTATGCCGGGGTAGTAACTATTCGGTTCTAGATCAATGTATTAACGGTCGAGTTAAATTTTAACTGTTTTTGGCAACTGTTTTAACGACTGATTGATTTGTTTATGTTTGGTATTCGTCTTATAAATTCGTGACATTTAAGCAACATGCCTGCTGCAAAAAGTATTTCATTTCAAGTGTTTGTTGACTGCATTGTGGAACATCAAATAACAGTCAAGTGAGTTCCTGATGTATGGAAGATGGTCATCACCGCATGGAGTGGTTGTCGTCAAATCTTTTAAGTAATATGAAATCAGTAACAATATTGACGGCACTGAGGATGCTTTAGTTTATGCAGATATTGAACATTAGTAACATTGGTAATTACAGCATTGATAATGTGTTTGAAAATACCAGTGAGAACCAGTGGCAAATCTAACGATAGACAGGGTAAATATGGTGGCTATTAACTTAGGCTAGCAATCAATTTCACTCTACTTCGATTAAAAATTCTCAGTCCAAGCGTTTGTGGATCGGTCGCATATTTGAGGGATTCTGGCATAAATCGTACACTTGATGAACATTGTGTGATCAACTATAATGATGATTGTTCGGCGGGATTAGATTCCAACGAGAATTCTTCCGGTAAAAGGTACTGATATCGAGCTGAGTTATCTAATGATTCTTGGGTTAATGAAGGTCGAAAATTGTCTGAAATTTAACTTTAACTCTGGTCTATAAAGCATGAACTGCCATGACCAAGGTCTTTCAAAATGTTTCAAATATTTTCAAGATATTTAAATCAATGATGCACTGTCCTCACCGTTCACTGCATTATAAATACAAAATATGACAGCGTTATTGGAGCAACTAGGGCCAAAATAGGTGAGGAATGTAGCACTAACTGCTTCTAGCTTTCCAACATCTTCTCATTTCCGGAGACAAACGAAAGCGTCTAATGGGGTACAAATTCCAGCCATCTCAACCGTGTTGTACTATTCTTCAAATGCCGCACAAAGTAAAATTGACCATTTATTGCTGGGTGGCTTTAAAGTTGTAGATCTTTGGTACAGGTGTTAGGGCATCCGTCCAAACGGTTCAGAACATCTTAGACAATCACTCAAAATGTGAGGCTGATGGCGTCTGTAAATTTACAACTTGATTTAATAAAGTGACAAATACAATTTTTTCTTCTTTCAGAGGAACATATACCACTAGCACCGTAGCAATTGATTTATCTTCACTATAAACATGGCTAACTGATGTAGGGCTAGTCAGTAAAGTGAAGCAATATTTGTTTATGTCCGTATTATTTGTGTGCCAAAAAAATATTGGATGTATGTTTAGAGCAGTAATTAAACAATTCAGTTATCTATGGTAATACAATTTTCATTGGAGTCTTCTTCTTCCTTTCTGGCCTGCACCTAGGGAGCACGTCTAGTAGACAGGGCCTGGTGTCCATTTAGTTTCCTGGAAACTCGGTCCATGGCTGCACTCCTTCACCCCTATGAGATTCGAACGATTCCGACAGCATGTTTGACACTCTCACCTTGCACTGCACACTGTCCGATGTAGCCCTCAACAACCGTTCCAGCTTCGCAGGGAAACCGTACTGCCGCATGATGTTCCATAGCTCGGTACGATCTATGATGTCGTAGGCTGCCTTGAAGTCTATGAACAGGTGGTGCTTGGGCATCTGGTGCTCCCGGCACTTCTGGAGGATCTGCCGTAGAGTGAAGATTTGGTCGGTGGTAGATTTCCCTCCAACAAATCCAGCTTGGTAGCTCCCGACGAAATCTGTAGCAAGGGGCGCAAGTCTGCAGAAGAGTATTCGGGACAGGATCTTGTAGGCAGCATTCAGGACTGTGATGGCTCGGAAGTTAGCACAGTCCAGTTTGTCGCCCTTTTTGTACACTGGGTGAATAAAACCCAGTTTCCAGTCGTCCGGTAGTTCTTCCTGGTCCCATATCCTGACAATCAGTCGATGCATAATCGCGGCAAGCCTCTCCGCGCCCATCTTGAATAGTTCAGCCACCAGCCCATCACTGCCAGCTGATTTGTTGCATTTCAGCTGTCTGATAGCACTGATGACTTCATTGAAAACTTAAGTTAGAATAGTTTTGCTGTTTTTTATTTTATAGAGGCGTTGGGCCCAGTGGCTAAAATTCGTCTCTTCGTATTTTTGTTGCTACATGCGTAATGTTTTATTCTTTGTAATATTTAAGCATTTACTGACATTACTTGGTGTCTTACCTCTTTACTTACTTACTTACTTATCAGGCGCTACAACCGCTTCGCGGTCTTGGCCTGCAGCAACAATCCTCGATACCGCTCACGGTTTAGCGCCGTCGTCTGCCAATCCAATATCCCGGCCGTTCTGGCGGACGCATCTACGCCATCACTCCATCTCAGTTTGGGCCTACCACGCCTCCTCTGTCCATGTGGACGGCCTAAAAGGACTTTACGGGCTGGGTCGTCCGGTGCCATTCTCATGACATGGCCAGCCCACCGGAGCCTGGCGAGCCTAATTCGCTGCACGATGGTAAGATCACCGTACAGCTCATAGAGCTCGTCGTTGTAGCGGCTCCTCCATTGTCCTTCCACACATACGGGGCCAAAAATCCTTCTGAGCATCTTCCTCTCGAACGCGGCTAAGAGGGTTTCGTCAGTTTTGGACAGAGTCCATGTCTCAGAGGCGTATGTGAGTACTGGGACTATAAAGGTTTTGTACAGTCCCAGCTTCGTCCGTCGCGACAGGTATTTTGAGTGGAGAAGTTTCCTCAGACTGTAGTATGACCGGTTGGCAGCCAGCACCCTTGCGCGCAATTCAACTTCTATGTTGTTATCGGTGCTGACTTTTGACCCCAGATAGGTGAAGTTTTGGACGACTTCGAAGGTGCGATCACCTATCTGTACATCACCCCTGCGTAGATCAGTGTTTGTTAGCAGGGCCGCTGGTGGTGCCACCATCATTTTGGTTTTTGCCTCGTTGATCTCCAACCCGAGGTTCAGTGCCGCATGCTCGATCCTTTGGTAAGCTTCTGCTACGTAGGAGAGCCTCAAACCAATGATGTCTATGTCATCAGCGTATGCCAGGATCTGGAGTGACTTATAGAAGATGGTCCCCGAAGTTTCCACCTCCGAGTCTCGGATGGCCCTCTCTAGCGCCAGATTGAATAGGAGGCAAGCAAGCCCGTCTCCCTGGCGCAGACCCTTGGTGGTAGCAAAGGGCCCTGAGAGTTTTCCATCCACCTTCACCTGGTCTCCCTTCTTACAGATCGTACGCCGTACAGTACAACGTGTTCAAGATCATGACGCATATGGCTAGATTATCGTATGCGGCTTTAAAATCAATGAAGAGATGGTAGGAGTGTAGCTGCTGTTCCGCCATCTTCTCCAAGATTTGCCGCATGGTGAATATCTGGTCAGTGGTTGATTTTCCGTTTCGGAATCCTCTCTGATAGTTTCCAACTATCTCTTCAACGAATGGGACAAGTCTGTCTTGCATTATTAGGGAGAAAATCTTGTAGGCGGTATTCAACACCGTAATACCCCATGTAGTTTCTGCACTCTAGCATAGGGGGTAGATGATGCCGAGTTTCCAATCACAAGGCATCGATTCGCTATCCCATACCTCAGTAATGATTTGATGAATTTCCTGTTCGAGTGCTGCACCTCCGTTTTTGATCAGCTCGGCTACTATTCCGTCGGTACCTGGTGCCTTGTTGTTCTTGAGCCGACGGATGGCCTTTCGTGTGTCTTCAATGCTAGGTGGCAGTAGCATGATATCATCTGCTAGTGGAGCCTCTAGCTGTTCGTTGAACTGATCATACTGTCCATACTGTTTAATAATTCATCAAAGTACTGAGCCCATCGCGAGAGGACCTCTGGCTGGTAACTGACCAGATTTCCATCCTTATTTCGACAGCAGGTCACCTTAGGTCTAAAGTTGTTTCGGTGACCTGCTATCTCTTGGTAAAACTTTCTTCCTGGTCCGTAACGCACTCTTATTTCTTGAAGTTCCCGCACTCGTTGGTCTTCCCATGCTTGTTTTTTGGTGCGGTGAACTCTTTTTTCCTCTCGTCTGAGCCGTGAATATTCCTCTGCGCATGCCCGCGTTCTATGCCGCTGTTGCATTGCTCGGTATGCACAGTTCTTACGTTCGGTCACTTGTCTACATTCATCGTCGAACCAGCCAGATCTGGTGTTGTCCCGACGTGGTGGGAGTGTGGTATTGGCACAGTTGATTATCTTTGTTTTTAGAGCGTTCCACCGTTCGCTCGTAGTTATGTACTCGTTTGTTGGTAGTAGAGCCTCACCTAAAGCGGCTTCGAAAGCCTGTTGGACATGACTGTCCTTTAGGGAGTCCGTGTTGAGGCGAGCCTGCGTGTTAGCTTCACCCCCATTGGCGCGGGGGCGGGCGATTCTGAAACGCATCACTAGGCCAACCAGGTAGTGATCGGAATCGATGTTGGCTCCTCTATAAGTTCTGACGTTTAACAGGCTCGACTGTCTTCTGCGGCTAATCAACACGTGGTCTCTCTGGTTGGAAGTGGCTTCATCCGGAGACACCCACGTAGCTTTGTGGATGTCCCGACGCGCAAACTTGGTACTTCCGACGACCAGATTGCTTGAGGCTGCAAGCTGGACCAATCTACTACCATTATCGTTGCTGTGCTCATGTAGACTGTGACTTCCAATGTATTGGCGGTACATTGGCTCCCTACCGACCTTTGCATTGAAGTCCCCCAGGATGATTTTTACGTCATACCTGGGACACTGGTCAATGATTTTTGTGAGGAGGCCATAGAACAGGTCCTTATCCTCCTCGTCCTTGTCTTCGGTAGGGGCGTGAACGTTAATGAGGCTGATGTTGAAGAATCTGCCTCGCATGCGCAGGGTGCATAGCCTATCATTGATGGCCTTGAAGCCGATGATCTCGGATTTCAGCCGGGGACCTACGGCGAAACCCGTTCCGAACATGTGGTGGCGGTCGTGGCAGCTATAATAGATGTCGTAGCAGTTGCTGCCACGCCTGTTATGCGCACCATTCCCTAGCCATCGAATCTCTTGTAATGCTACAAGGTCCATGCTCAGTGTGGCTAGGGCGTCATCGAGTTGCTTCAAGGCTCCGGCTCTGTAGAGAGTGCGTACGTTCCATGAGCCCATATTAATCGTAGTCCGGGGGCGGTGCGGGGGTCTAAAATCGTTAAGTCCGGGTCCCGAGAAATTATCTATGCTTTCCGTAGTCATCGTAGTGTACTTGAGACAGGGTGACTGGCCCTGCGCTCAAGCCCCCAGTACCTCTGGAGGGCCTCGTGGTGGTTGGGTTTTTCGTCTGGTAACCCACCCGACGTTCAGGCAGTCTGGTTACCCAGTCTGCCCACCCCCCTCCTGTTCAGCCGAGCTCCACCATCCGCCCAAGGGGTTGGGACTGGCCCGTTTACCCAAGCTTGGATATACGGTGGAACAGGTTACCACTCTGCACGACGGGGACGTGACGGAATAGGAGTTGAGTAGGAGAGCCTATGTAACCCTTTGCAGGGTCTCGGATCCTACCCCATTAGCAGAGCAATCCTCTACCTCTTTACAGCAGATGCCTAATAAATATAATTTCGAAACTTTTCAGTTTAAATGATTTTAATTGAAATATAGTTGGCAAAAAGGACAGACAAGCGCTCTGAGTTGTTCATTAAGAATCTCTTTAAAATTGTTAAGATAAGGATGAAGTGACTTAGATATTGTTAAAATTCAAAAGAAAAAGATAATTCTTGAAACACCCAGCAAATCCTTTGTTTGGTCAAAGAATTGTGGAAATCTTTACAGAAAGGAAATTACACAGAAGTATTTTTGGCCCCTTATTAGTGGAAGGTAAATGAAATAGCCATTACACTGTCATGTTTTATGAGCTGTACGATGACCTCACTATTACACAGCGCTTCGCATTCACCGGGCTTCATTTCATGTGGTTTGTTTTGGCATTGAAATGGTATCGAACGATCAAGCTATTTTTAGGTTCCAATTTCGGGTGGCGCGATAGTGTTGATGCGACCGCCAAAACCGTCTTGATTGGCAGGTGTCAGTGCGTAAGATCGTAAGCAGAGCGAGTTGAGTGATCGCATCGGCTAATCAATTATCGCGTCCGATAAATGTGCAACTGTATCGTAAAAATTGCATTGATGTATGTTAAGTTTAATGCTGGCTTTATTTTATTTATCATACCAACGTAATCAGTCTTAAATTTTAAAGGCTTTTGATAACTATTTACATTAGTATTATATTTAATGATCGAAAAAGCTCATTGCTAACTCCTCTTGCTCGTATTTGTTATTATGTTTAATGAGTTATTACAAGTTTAAAAAAAGTTGTACGACTTTCCCATGGGTAAAACTAAAACGGTCCTCAGTTAAGGACGCATCCCAGCATAAACTGCACGTCATTTTAATGTCAACAATCATGGCACAATGCATAAGCAATGAGGAAGCCATTATTGGTGTTATCATTATAATCAATGTATTTATTATTAAAGCTAATTGCATAAATCGATTACTCCCCT
>LULA01017987.1:0-11272 GCA_002091835.1 Anopheles maculatus | reverse complement strand
GATAAAAACCGATGACACCCATCTAGTGCCAAGAAAGGATCGATAAATGAATTTCCGCGGCCATCGGAATAAGAGGAAACCGTCCGCCCCCCCCCCAAAACAAAAAAATGGAAGGTGAAGCGAGGTGTTGATTATCTGCTTCTCTTTCGTGCGCTCGCTTTCGTGTGCTCGTCCGGAAAACGCGCCGCTAACGGCTGTATATGTGGGACAAAATGGACTCGACGGTCGCTCATAATAAGGATGACCAATGGGGTGGGTTGTGGTGGGTGGTGCGGTTGGTTTGGAGGTTAAGCACAGGACGGCCGAAAACCCCTCGATGGAAAACGATGCGCGTGGTCAATCCCCCAACACGGAGGTAAAAATCACGTTGGAGCTGGGAGTGGTTTGTTGGTTTGGAGGTTAAGCACAGGACGGCCGAAAACCCCTCGATGGAAAACGATGCGCGTGGTCAATCCCCCAACACGGAGGTAAAAATCACGTTGGAGCTGGGAGTGGTTTGAGTTCTCGTGGCTAGGTGGTGGGAAATGAATTTATTTTCCACCCCTCGGTCCTACAAAGGACCTGCAGGGAGTGTGGAGAAAGTAGTGTTTTGAGGGTTGCATACTTTTTTTCGTTCTGTTTTGGTCAGTTTTGGTTGGATCGATTTGGTTTTCTCTCGCTTTTCCGTGTTTTTTTATTGGGCGTTGGGAGTGAATTACCTTGAGCAGGAAGTGAATGAGGTTGGATTTTCCTTTTTTTTTCTAGCAGAGGTTGTATTATTGGGTCAGTATTTCCCTCTCCAACACATCTGTTTCTGTGTCGGTCAACTGTAGTTGCTATCGTTTACATATCTTATAGTTTTTGACTCCTTGTAACATAATTGGTGTAGTTTTACTAATGTACTTTTGATAGAATAAACCAAAAGATACAGAAATATAATTAAAAATGAACAGATAAACAGATCAAACATTATAAAAATAAATTAAAAAGGCGTAATTGATTGGAAAAATGAAACAAATCTCAAGCATTTCATACGCGCTTGTGAACAAAAAAATAAAGAACAAAAAAACGGAAATGAAAAACACAGCACCAAAACGAAATTTATCTACCACGACAAAATGGGAGTATCGGGAGGGGAAAAAAACAACAATATAACACATTGTGCATCGTTCATTATGGTAATTATGTTGTGTTCGTGCAACGTCGATAAGAGAACTTTTAATTGAAATCGCTTAATCAGTGCAGTTTTGGGGTTTTGCGATTTATATTGGCTCTCGGCGGTGTACCCTTTGCATGTCCCGGGCCGGGCCTTATTGCACCACATTAGTGGGTGATTTAAATAAAAATGCCTTTCCGAACCAACGAAGCAATAAACTGTCACAATTAAACTTCATACAGTTGTGCCAGAAGAAAGGAAACAACGAATGATCGGTGCCATATAAATTAAGCGTGATATATTGATGTTTTTAAAACGGAAAAGAAAATTCTCGGTTTTCATCAACGAAAAGAAAATAAAGACGCGATCTCGCAATGCGCTCGCGAAATAGAACTAAAGAAACTAGCGCAACCGTTTGCACCACCATTGACGTACAATCATTTTTAATGAACTACGAATAATTGGAATCGATCATTACATCGCCAGCCAGTTGCAGTGTGCTCGAGTTAAGCATGGAGGTTTTTTTTCTTTCTTTTGCCCACTAACCATTCTGATCTTGGCAAACAATTATGATTCGTTTCCTTCCCGAACGCCGTGCATCCTAACCTCACCCTTTGGAGGCTTTTTGCGAACTAGTTCAGTAATGAAGCGTCTTGGGCCGCACGTTAGCATACCGATCCGATACCGATACCGATGGATTTGCGCCGAGTTTTGCTCGGCAAACCCGCTTCAAGAGAGTGTGGTTAGCAGTTGTTAGCCGGACGGGGTAAGCGCAGACCTTTTGTCGAATTGGCGAGCAAATCACGGGTAGCACAAGAAGCACATACACACAGAAACACACATACACGCCTGGTGGATGTTCGATCGAAGTGCAGAAGGAGGACCTTTCAGGCTTGCACATGCAATCCACCCCGATCGATGCCGCACACCTTGAAACCGAAGAATGGCCCTGGACGTTCGTGAAAACGGCCATTACCCAATGGAAGGTAGGAAGGCGGGCGGGCGGGCGTGGTAAGGGCGGAGTAGGGGGTGATGGGTTTGGATTGGGTCCGATTCTGCGACCGCGAAGGATCGTACTTGCGACCAATTAAAAGCCGATGGAATCGAATTTATCTGCCGCCCTGAAGAACTTGTGAAGTACATACCCTTCTTGCCTTTGCGAAGCTGGTGAAGAGAAACAACGAGAGAGAGAGAAACATAGATAGAGAGAGGGAGGTCATGAAGGGCAGATTCGAGACTTGACCGACCGGGCGCCTGAGACAGGGGCAATAAATAAGTGAATAACTCTCTGAAATATAACCACTCTTGTGTGTGTGTTCGGGGCTACAAGAGATCCGTGCCGCTGTGTGTGCTGTTGCTGCGGATGCGTTGTTACTGAGAACAGGCAATGAAAACAGAGGGAAACACAAATCTGATGCGCGTTGTGTGTCTGCAGAAGCACCAGAGCAGCAGCAGCAGAAGCAGGACAATGAACGATACTTAAAAGGGCGGGGGGAGAAGAGGGACACAGGGAGGAGGGAAAGGAGGGACTCTGGACAGAGCTGTTTTACAAAACTAACCAAAGGAAGAGATGTGGATATAAATACCGATTCGAAGTGATTAATTTCTGGAAGGACAAGATAGACAGACCGTTACACCCCTTGCCATCCCCCAACCAATCCATTCCCTATCGCTCTATCTGTACCCGTGTACCCGTTGGTCGACTTCTCTTGGGGTCCTTCTCTGTTTCTTTTTCTGTGCCCGATTCTTTGTTTCCGAGAGCGAGCGCGCGCGCGCGCCTGCAGTGTGTATGACTTGCTTTAGCTCCCATCCGCGTTCGGATCGGTTGCATCGGACATTCCGCATCCGTGTTATTCGCGTTCTGCTTTGAGCCCGGCAGTACGCACATATCTCACCCCTCGAAGCTTTCGCCATTCTCCGCCCGGTGTGCCATTTGCCCCCCCGGAGGAGTTGGTTCTTAGCAGCAAGTGAAGAATGGCAAACTCGACACCAGACAGCACTCTGTGCAGAAAGGAAACGATCGGATCGCGCGAAATGTATTAATAGCATAAAAATAATACCAACAACCATCATGGACACAGTACGATCGGTGGTGGCTTTAGGTGAGCGGGAGTCTCACGGGCTGAGAACAAATTCTCAACATGCAGCGGCCACAACTCTCGACTTTCGCCACATCTTCTCCGTCTGGCGGTTGGTGTGCGCAAACGAGGATACCAAGGACCGTATATGCAGATCGTTCTGTCAAAACTTTGCGCGCTTCTTCGATCGAAAAATGCAATGACCTCATCGGAACCATCGGAGCTCCCTCCTCTCTCTTGGTGGGTTGGGGGTCCTGTAGCTTTTCAAGTGCGGATCCTTCACCACGGCAGAAGGCGATACTAAACCGGTGGTGGTGTTTAACGTTAAGAAGGATTCCGAAAACAACCTTATAAAGCAATTGGAGCCAATGTTGCTGCCGGTCGGGCAGTGGATGGTTTACGAGTCGGGTAAGGTGTTTATTCTATTTTTCAACTCTCTGCCCCCTCCCCGAAAGAACCCCAACCGAATGGTGTGTACCTCACCGGTATACCGGATTGCGTGTGCGTGTCGTGTTCGCGTGCGCGTGCGGCTGCAGAAAGGTAGCCAACACAACAATAACGCAATGGAAATAACGTCGGGAAAGGTTTTTTTTTGTCGTTGAAGAAGCCCGCTGATGGCCCGGAGATGGAAGAAGGCGTTTGGCGGGAAGGTTGAAAATAAAACAACAAACCACACAAAAACGCATATACGCAGCGACAACTCGATAAAAATGAAACATCCCTCTTGCGTTCGTGCGGACCTTGCGAGGTTTTGTTCGGTGGAGAAGCATCACTCGCTTCATTTTGGTTGCGTTTTATTTCGATTTCGTTCCGTTCTGGGGGGGATGGAAGGGGAGGGGGCAAAGGAGGACGGAGAGTGGCAGCAGTGGGAAATGGTGGCAACACACCCGCGGATGAGACAGATGATAAATAATTTGCCTTCTCATTGTCGTCGTATCACATCACTCCGGGCCTCTCAGTCAGGTCGGTCCCCGGGTTTTGTGCTCGTTTGCGTTCGCTCGAGGTCACCATGCACACACACAAATACACGCCACTTATGAGCGATGCGAAAAGGAGGAAGGAGAGTTGGCATGAGCAGGGAAGAGAGCTCCCGCAAGGTGCCGGTGTATCGGGGAGGATCGCGCGCGCGTGGTGTCCACGATGCGCGATCGACGCCCGAACGCCCGAACCTGAGCAAAACAGCACTGCAAATGCAACTCCTTCCTTGCGGGGAGTTGTAAAGCGCGCACCGGCGAAGGGCAAAGAAGAAGGAAACGCAACGCAACGACACCGAACGACGACGCCACCGGCTGGGGTTGCAGTATGTGAAGCGAACGAGACGCTGTGTTTGTTGCCTTATGTGCAAAACGCCACCCGTTCGTTCCATACGTATAGGGGTGGGTCAGTGAGGACTGAAGGGGGACCACCGGGTTGGGCAGGTGTAGAAGCGGGGCGAAGTAAATTTAAACCAAAAAGCAAGCCATGCGTGAGCGAAATATCGGTGAGCGCGTGAGTGAGCACGGGTGAGAGATTGGATGCTCGGAAATCACAGTCGCAGTCGTCACGTCTCGCTATGATATCATGATCACTTCGATAAGATGAAGAACGAGCAAAGAGCGAGTGGAGGAGAGAAACGATAAATTCGCGACTAACGACGAGTGTCTGCAGTGGATTTAGTTTACTCGATCATTGATTTTCGAACTTCATTTCTGTAAGAGAGTGATATATGTACATGTATAGATCGCCAAGTCTCTAGAGTTTGCCGAGATGTCCATATCTTTATCACTGAAACACTGAGTACTAACTGACCAACACTTCTTCGTCTTCTTCTTCTTCTTCTAATAATGCTACAACGTCAGAAGATCTTGAGCTGTTACTTATAGCTTCGAGACTTAATTTAACGACCCAGATTCGAGACATTGCTTCTAGATCCTGCCGTGTACAGGTTCATCACCAAGTCGTCCTGAGAGTCTCGCTCTAAAAGGACTCAAAACCCTCTCCTATCTTGCAAAGATCACGAAACTGAAGCGATCAATCTTAGGTAAATAGGAATTACAAGAACACTCTCAAATTAGTTCATCTTCTCGATCAACATATCTCATCTGAGGCTGCAGTATATTTACTATTTCAATCATTAGATTCTCGATATGCTAGCATAAGTTGTTATAAACATTAAACTTAAATAAAACCTAGGGATATCCTCCAACACAACGCACTTTGCCCAGCATTCGGTGAGATGACATAAAATTGCAAGCACCGGACCAAATCGAGACTGCTAGCTGGAAGATGGACGCAAAACGGGTTTACTGAAGCGGAAACTCCTTCGCCGGAACGGAACGACCGACATTTGCCTACACACGCGGAATGATTAGTTGGAGTTAGAAACTCAAAACCTCCAAAGCGAACCAATGCTCACTCGATGCTGATCGGTAATATCGAAAAATCACACAGTTTTGCTCTTCTCAAACTCCGTTCCAATAACGCACAAACACGGATGCAAATCGTCACACCAACGTAAGCTGGTGAGGCAACGGTAGCGTGATAGTGATAGTTCCCTGCTGCACATGATGCAACGCACTGTGTCAATTTCCCCCCTTCTAAGTCTGATATATCACCCGAAATTACTCTTCCCAGCGCATGCATGGTTCGGTTTGCGTTCGTTTCGAAACTGCCACTTAGTTGCCGCGGCCTCCTACTACTACCGGCTGCTGGTTCGATGCGTTCCGTTCGGCGTGTGCTACGATGATGATCATCGGCATGATTGATCACTTTTTTATCGGACGATCGTCGTCTGGCTCCGGTGCCCTTTTGGCGATGGTCCCCTTCCCGAGATCACATTACTTGCGCTGCTATGATATCCATTAGCCTGACAGCTGGCCCCGGTCGATGGTTTCAGAACGGGGACGGTGGCTTCAAAACACCTACGGTGCTTCCTGCCGGGCGGCCGACACCCGAAAAACTCGACGCGTAAGTGATCATGACATATTCGTCTTTGGTTATTTATTTGATATTTGTGTGCCGGGCGATTCTCGCCGGCACGGTGGACGGACACTAGCACTAATCAAATCATCAGCCGAAAAAGAACCGTCCAACCTCCACGAAAGCGGGGCCTCATTTCCGGACGACGGCGAGAAGTTTTGAGAAAACGAAGACGAAAATCGTCCCTCGGAGGTAGTGTGTGTGGTGCCTTTTTTTTTTTGTTGGTTGGCCGCAACTCCAATTATTCTCATGGTCGCTTTGTTTTGATTTGTTAAGCAGGTGGAGTGAGGTCACCCTGAACGGAGCACACATCGTCCAGCTCGTGCTGCTTATCTGTACCGACCGGTGGAATGGGTGAGATGTGTTTTTGTTTGAATGTTGTTAATATTGCTGCTTCTTTCCAGTCGCCGTTGCTGTTTGGGGCGAAAAGATGTTAAGAAGCAGTTCAACCTCCCCCCCTTCACGTCGAAGGTGTACAGTGTGGCATTGGCCGAGACAGTGCCTTCCATCATTCACCCCGGAAAAAAAAAATACAACAAACATCCATGCTCACCCAACGCGTATAAGCGAGACGTTCCCTGCACGGCGCGACGTTTTATCGGTTGGGCTTGGTGGACGTTCCGGCCAGCCAACCTACGCAATAGTCGCAAGTATCGCGGAATGTCTTGCAATTGAGCGGGAAGACACTGGCGGCCGTTCGTTCGTCTGGAGTTTATCTAATCAGCAGTTGCACCCGAATACCGTCGCGATTTGACCTAACTGAGAAAGGTGTACCCGTAGTTTGTGGCTGGCGGAGAAGAAGGAAAAAAAAGCAACGAAAACCAACATTGGGGACGAAGTTCTTGGGAACCGTGTTTTGTAACAGGTGTGAAGCAAAAACAAAAGTACACGGTGGTAAGGGAAGGTGTGTTGAATGTCTCTATCTACGACTTCGATTTCGGGGGCATCGTAAAAATCTGAAGCATGTGCGTCCGTTCTTATCTGCATTCTTTGGGTGACTACGATAGACAACCCTCTAAACGCCATTCAACGCTACCATTTTATTGCTCCACTGAATCGGTATTGGGAAAAACCTGATTTGGTTTTTTTTGTCAAGAATTTTAATTACCCAAAGCTGTTGCTCAAACGCGCGAAATTGCATACGTTAAGAATGATATTTTTAATTTTACGCCATAAATTATGCAAGCCGCGTTACAAAACAATCTTTTTTTGATTTTTTTGCTTGTGCCTTTCCCGTGGCGCCATCTGGCGGTGATCGGGGCAAGTGCACCGTTCCAGCATGATCCATTTTTGGACCGGAGGGCAAACACATACAGCGTCCAAGATAGCGGGAGTGACAACAGAAACGGTGAGCCCGGGGAGCAACGGCACAACGGCGAACCCAGCTTTTTTTTCACGTTTTGAAATACTTTAGCCAAATTGTTAAATAATGAAACGAAAAGGAAAGTCGCTTGGGATCGCCTCCTATGCACGGGTCATGTAATGGATTGGTTGATTAGGGGGGGTGGGGGGAGTCGTAGTGAGGGTGTTGTACATACGGAATTTCTGTTGCTTTTTCGCAAGCCTTGCATTGCACGGCTGCTGATAGTTTGCCGGGCGCGATTGAAGGTAGAGAGCCGCCGGTGACGATTGCCAAACTGAGTCGCTCGGTTTGTTCACCGTGCCGTTGACATTTGCATACGCAATAGCAAGCGCACCCGTACGCAATTGGCGGCTCCCGTAGTAATTGGTTCGTTCGTTTGAAGCATACAGACCCGGTCAAACGCTCTGTGTGAACCCGGCTGCTTGCCGGTGCTATATGAAAATGGAAACTGTTTCATAATGGAACTAAAATGGTGCTTTTTTTAAATATACAATATCACGCATTAAGCTCTCTTGTTTATCTACCGCCAGCGTTGCTTTTAATTGATTGGAAAAATTTAAATACAACGAATACACCGCAATTAGAAATTCTGCGAAAAAGACATATTTTCTATAGTTATAATAAAAGCAATCATTTGATAAAAAAATGACGCTTCTACAAATCCATTCCACAAAAAACAAGAGAAATATTGACATGTTACTTTAAACTTCAATACCCTTTGTTTTCTTCTCTGCCATCGCTTGGCCACCAGTGCTTGGCCCAATTAATCAAGTCACCTTTCCATCGTTTGTCCGTAGCTCGTTTAACTCCTGCACTCTTTTCCATCATTTCCCAGCTCCCACTTTTCCCACCCGTGCTGATTGCAGTTCCATCTATTGCATCTATCGGCGCCATTTTTTCACAACGCCCATCAACTACACTACTTTTACTTACATTCACTTCGCACACTTCCTTATTTTGCTCTCGTCTCGGTTTGGCCTCTGGTACGTTCGATTAGACGCCGGCCTGCACCTCGACGGAACGGTGCGAGAAAGCTTAACCCAAACGGGGGAAAAAAGCGATGCAGCGTTAAGCAGGTACAATAACAACAGCAGCAGCAGCGCAACAAAAAGCAGCATCAAAATCAATCAATCGATCGATCGCCGACGCGAGACCCCGGCCGTGCGTGCGTCCGATAGGGATTCCCATTCCAATTTCGAATTCCAGCTCGCGCCGCTGTCGCGATTGGGGATGGCGTGACGGCGCGTGTTTCCGTGCCGAAAAAAAAACACACACACACACACAAATCCGATGCGGGTACAGAGGGAATGTCAGAATGCCGAACGTCGTAAATAACGACTCACACAGATACATAACGCTACTAGCACGCTGGTTCGATGGCATAAACTAACTTCCGGCTGACCGCAAAAGCTCTCGGCAAACTAGGACGACGAACTCGACGCTTGCGGCGGTGGAATGATTTTAGCCTACAAACCGCGCCCCAACCCCCTCAACAAATCTTCCAACTGACCACCTTGAACCTTGAGCCCTTCCAAAACCGCTGTTTGGTTCTCCCGTTTTTCGGTGAGCGTCGGAAAATTCCAATGCACCAACGGTTGGTGCCTCCTGTTACGGATTAAATCGAAACTACTGGTTGGTGGGCAAACGCAGGTCAAAGGCCGATGCTACCTTCCGATTCCATTAACGGGGGCTCGAACATAATCAAACTTTAATTATTTTAACAACCATCATCAAAATCGATTAGTAACGCCGAACGCGGTGTGGAAAATGTTTTTTCTCGTGCGATATATATACAGGAAGAAAAAAATGCGATAGGGAAGGAATTTTCGGCGTGACATATACAGGGAGGAGGATCGACGACAGACAGACAACACACCGGCACAAGGCAGCAGTTTTAGACAACGTTTTGCATCGATTAGTGGTATTTGTGTGCGGTTGTTTTGATGTGGTTCTCTCTCTCTCTTGCTCTGTGTTCTAGGGAACTCTTTCATAGGACACCGAGAGGAAAAGGTCTTCCCAAAATTATAATACATTTTTACTCAGCAATTTCGATGTGTTATAATAATAAAACATGGTAAATTTTACAGAACACGACCAACCATACGGTGGAAAAGTTTTCCATTAAAATTGATATCATTTTATGTTGGGATTTGTCCTAGATTTGAACCGATGACTCTCATATACCTCAGCCACATGCGAACGCGCTACCAATGATGCTATCAAACCACGACATGCAACGATGCTTATAATGCCAATAAAGAAGCGCTCACACCTGCATCTGTTTCACCGGTTTAATGACAAATTTATAGCTTTCGGTTAAATTTGATTTACCTTGCCACTGTATTTCGCCTATATGAGTAACCATTTGTGACCCGAATCACCTTCCTGCCCGCAAAGGTTACTTGAACTGACCCGGCTTCTGCCGTTGCGCCATGTGTCAATACTAATCCAAAAAGGTCAAACACATACGACTGTGGATCTATGAAGCGTTCCTAGCTTCGTTTGTTTCGAAAGCAGAATTTGTGTACTCTTCGCTCCGCGGAAGAAACCGGTGGGCTCATTATTGTAAAAGGGCAACGGAATTAGGTGGAGTTACTAGCTGCTAGGGACTGTGTTTGCTGCCCGAAAGGCAACAGTGCGACACGACAGATAAGTCTCGCCCAGGGCACGAAACAAAAAACGGGTGAAGGTGTTATCCGAGAGTGTACTACACATTCAGGCCAAAAAGGAAGAGCACACACGGAACCCCACAGCCATGCCCTTCGCATGCTCGTACACACATACACACATCGCTTTTCCACACACTCATAATCATATGCGGCAATAACTTCGCCTGGTCGTCTTGGTGATGGTTAACTCGCAAACGGTCACCTCGTTCCCAGCCGCACAGTGGACGGACCGAGGGCTAAAGGGCGCGTACACAGAGCCACCCACTTTCGAGCAGCAACATAAAAGGAAACCGATGGTCAAACTCGCAGCACCAGAAGCGTCTTCTTACGGGCGCAGTGATTGATGCAGCGTCGGCCAGGATCCGCTGCACCGGTGGAGTGTGTGGGCGGCGGTGGGCGGTAAACATTTTATGCTTCCAGCAGTTGATTGCAGCAAGTGAACGGTGGTCGGCACAGAGTCGTCAACGGAGGCGAGACAACTAAAGGGCAGTAAAAAATGTGCCCGCCCGAACCAAAGGCCGTATGCTAACGCGCGTGTAATGTATGCAACATAAAGGCCGAACGGTTAAATTAGTTGAGGTTGCAAGATGCAGGCATGAGCAAATTGGCAAGCTGTGTTTGTCGCGGTTTTTTTTAGCAATAATAAAACAGAGTTTAAATGAAAAAAGGTTTCATTTACAATTTGCATTTTAAAGTCTTAATGACAGTCCATCAAAACATTCGAAAAGGAAAGTTTTCTCTCCCTTAAAATGTCGTTGGAATTTTTCTCTTAATAAAATGCCTTTCAAAAATTCAATCCCGTAATGGATATTATGCGCGTAAAGTAAGCAAATTGAAAATTATCCTTCGATCACTATTAATGCTCACCGATCTCACACACGACACACGAACCATCTCACCCATCTGTCAGCCATTTGCCAATTTTGCTAATCCCGTTGCTTCTTTAACCAGACGACCGCTTTCCCGATAGGAGCGGGCGCGCGCGCACGCTGGAAACAACAGCAAAAACCCTTCTAATCGGCCAACGCTTAGCGGCACACCGTTGGGCGAAACATTTGTTTTCGTTGCT
>LULA01017986.1:0-11299 GCA_002091835.1 Anopheles maculatus | reverse complement strand
CAACGGCGATCGCCTTTTCGCTGTCGGTCGTATGTTTGTGGCGATAGCCATTTCTACGTGTCGGTTCCTCAAACGTTACCGTGGGTCTTCCATTGACGTGGTTGTGCTTTCGATCGGCACTCTTTGACGGTGGTTCCTGCCGTTCCGGATGCACACCGTTGCAGATGATCGGCTGTAATTTTGGTCTTTGGCGACCATTTTCCAATGGTCCGGATCCTGGCTTTTTCAACTGCTCAGCTGTGTCCATTTCCGGTCCGGCACCGTTCGAGAGTGGCGAACACGATTGCCGGTTTGACGGTGTGTTATCTTTTCGTTTGCCATGCTGCTTACCATTCGTCACCGGTGGATGCATCTGCTCCGAGCTGGAACCGTTCGTAAGCATCGCACCGGTCGGGGTGCCGTTCCTCGACGGAGGCGATGGGTGTCCGTCTTGCGGTGACGCATCGGCATCGCTTTCCAACACCTTCACCACAACGCGAATCGTGCCCTTCTCCACGGACGGAGTCCCATTGCTCAGCTTGAGGGCAGACCCATTGCACACATCACCGACAGCCCCGTTGGTGAGGAGTGCCGGTTCGCATGCGGATGCCAGCGTATCATTCACCTCGGACGCACACTGCACCAGGTTCTCGAGTGGCAGCTTGGATTGGCAGTTCGGGCACTCGATACCGCCGGACGTTTGGGCCCGCTTCGTACCGAACCACTTGGTGATGCACTGCAGACAGTACTGACGGGCGCAGCTCGGACAGCTGCTCGGATCTTGCGGTTGGTTCCAGCACAGTAGACACTCGTTCAGGGCGGCCGAAGCATCCGACTTTGGACGGCGGTTCAGAATCACACCGTTCGGCAGTACGATCAGTGGCGACGCGCTACTAGCGTTGTTGTTACTGCTGCTGCTGCTGCTGCTGCTGTTGTTGTGGTTCCCTGCACGCCCAACGCAATCTCCCATTATCGAGTTAGATAACTACTGCACAGCTCGAAGCACTAGCGTTAATGTTTATCGATTCGCGCACATCAAGCAATCGCACAGCAGCCGCACACATTCCGACACACTCTACACTCAACTAACCCGACGCTGCACTACCGCCGCTTCTACTGCTGCTGGGGTCCGACGCTCCACTGCCGGGAAAGGACTAGAAAGAAGGAAATTACTACTCACACCCTAGGTACGGAAAATCGCATCTTCGTAATCCTCATTAACCATTTGCTTCATCCTCAGTTAATCCACGAAACGCGTTTGTCACTTCATCTCACGTCGGCCGAGGGGTTGCACAATTTAGTGACCGCTCGCGAAACGCTCCAAACGCTTGCGTGACCACACATCCGGATGGCATCAACCATCCCAAACAAAACCGCAAAAAGAACACCACCACCAGACCTTAATCGCGCGCGTTGTTAAAGATGCACTTGTCGTAAATTCAACCACGACCCGACGGTAAACACACCGTTGACCGTGTGGTTGTCGCGGACCCGATACCTGATCGTTGTGGATCAAAATGGCTGTCCAAACATCCTGCTCGCAAAGTTTTGCGGGGGTGATGCACAAACCTCAGACTCTTGATATTCATTTCTTTAAACAAAACAAAGGCATCGCTGAGCCGTATCCTCGTTACACAACACGTTTCCTTCATCATTCGCTAAATGGACGTTAACCAGATCCATGTTGCGGATTATCCTCACATCCACACACACACACACACACACTTGCACCGAACGTATCTGTTTCAGAGCCAGCTTTCAGGGAGGCGCACAGATTACTCAAATGCTGGCAATCGTTCGCAAAACATGTCATTCTCACTCATGTGTACATTTGGACAAATTGGAAACGGTTTAGTTTAATAAATTGCACTCCACCCAAACCCATCCTCCCTTTAGCGAACCACTCGTGCTACTACGGAACGGGAAAAAAATGGAGGTCAGGCTGTGTAAATTCGCTATTTTAGCTCGATTTGTCCACCGTCCCGTGCGCCAAGTGCGTTTCGGTTGGTACTGGTATCTCAACACCAAAGCGACACTCCTCTCCTAGGTTCCTGCGTCTGGGATTTTCGGGAGGGTTGGCACATCACACAGGGCAGCATTCGATCCGTTCCTCGTGTGCGTGTGCCCGGTCCCCGTGTTTTCTTACCTCACGTGCAAAGGTGGCAGAAATTTGAGACGAGACTAATGACTTCTCGACACAAATAGTTGTAGCATGTTAGAGTGCAATCTGCACCGGCTGGTCGTGGAGGACGTGGAACCGAAGGGAGCAGGTACGGTAACCGGGACGTTCTGTAAGGATCATGCGCAATCCGTGAGATGCAAGTTCAGAATTGTGTCGTGAGGTTTGCCTCTTTCCGCCTGATTAATTAAGATGTTTCACTTCCCTTTAGACCGGATGGCTGGCAGGGTTAGAATCTTTGTCGCCACGCGTCGCACACAAGTTCTGTACATTGGGGTGTTGAGATCCTAGACGAGAAACAACTATGAAACCTCAGAATAAACGTCCTAGAGGAATTTTCTTTCGAAACATGTAGACAATCTTGCAAGTAATTGTTATTTAGTAATTTCAAGAATCTCGTTGTTTGCTAATCAACATAGCCTGTGATATCATCAAGATCACATCTTAAGATATATACAATGTCTTAACGGCATGGGAAAGATCGTTCCTTTTCCTGTATTCGAATGCTCTCGTCCGCTCATGCTCTCTTCTAGTTAGAACTCATGGAAATGAGAGGAAAACTAGTTCTCATTTTCATCTAATCTCTCGCTCTTCAGTCTCTCACTTTCCCACACACGTACACACAGACACATATGCAACTCTCTCTCTCACACACACACACGTTCTTCGTCGAGCATTCGATCGCCACTCCACAAAGATGGCGCTGCTGTAGCAACTAACTCGCGACACCTCACGCCTCATGCGTGAAAATCTCACCGAGCGTACAGGCACCCCAGGTGTCACGATGTGTGCGTGATCGTGATCATTCGGGATCGCTACAGCGCGCCACCGCAACACACCGCAATGCCCGACGGAGGTGAAAGAAAAAAAATATTTTTAACCCACTGTCGCCGATTTTCGTCGGTGCGTTTTACATCCCACCACCGGCTTTCCACGGCTTACCACCACCTTCACCACCTTCACAGCCATGCGGCGTGGGCAAACTGTGTCACGTTTACCTCGATCCTTAGACCTCTGCGAGCGTTTTCGAAAAATGGCACTCAAACGCATGATAATTGCAGGATGGTAGAGCAACACTTGTCGATCACTCTCGATTTGAAGTAGAATATATCCTAGCGATCGGTTTCACACATTCTCGCGCAATGTCACCAGTTTCGGTCAGTTTCGGTGACATCTTCACACATACACGCGCCAACACGCACGCACGTACGCATAGATTTTCCGCATTTCCACGCACCTGCCGACGGGTTTAGCCGTTGTGAACCGTGCAACGGATCACCCTTTAGTAAATTGGGCCACGCATACACACAAACTTCTGCTCGCATACAAAAACACCGTCGTGCGCACACAAACACACACACACAGATTCACTCCGGCGAGCGTTCGCACACAATGAAGGAACTCGTTTGTTCGGATCTATTTTTCCTCAGGCAAGATCATGTTCTCCATGCGCCATACGTCCCACAGAATCACGAGCGAAAAGAGGGAAAACTGGTCCGTTTTCCAAAGCACTTTTCAACCACTGCCGAACATCACCCGTACGGGTGTCAAATAAGATTAGATTAACTAACACTTTGCATGATCGCAGCCCCCATACGGCGGTTTTCCGCGATGGATGTCGATCGCCTTCTAGCGCATGCTGCACGCTTGGACACTGTCGGACATTTGCAAACCGAAACCGAATCGAAGAAAAAGGAAAACTAAATGGAAACTTAAAAAAAAAACACAACTAAACGTTGCGTAGCAGATGCCCCCGGTGCCGTTGGAAAATTCGATCTTTGCACAACACACGCAACCCGAACCGAAACCGTAGAACGACCACCGAGAACTGAGCCGATTCGGCCGTGGAAAGTGGTGAGAAAATTTATTTGCACTACAGCGCTCCCGCACTAATCCCGTCGCGCTCACACCCAGGATTCTAACCGAACATTTCGGCACGGCACGAACGGAGAAAATAGATTCACTGAGTGGTGCAGAGAGTGGCGATCGGTGTTACACACTAGAAAAACACATACACTACCTCTGGGGGGGGGGGCTGGCAGGATTATGTGTCTCGGCCGAGGGACACTCCCACGGGAGTGTTTCGGGGTTCCCTATTTTTGCTGGTCCGCTTGTGGTCAAAATCCCACGCAACCGATAATATACACTTAATAAAGTTTTATTTTTAGCACGCACGAAACGTCAGATCGTGTTTCTTGCTTCGAGCTGCGTGACAGTTCGGTGCGTTTCCGAGTTGTCGCCCGCGTCTTGGTGTTTTGTTTCCCCCAACCAGCGTATGGCTCATCCAGCGCAAACCAGGCGTGCATGCGTGAGCGCCACCGAACGAACGAAGGATCTAAGTGTGGAGCTGGAATGGACGACACTGGAGGTTCTTTTTCTCTAGATAAGCGTGTTCTGGGATATCGATAGTCACATTCAACTGGAAGGTGACGATGCAACAGGCATTATCAGAATGTACCATTCTTGCATCATTAGGTGGCCTATTTTACGTAAGGCGTATCACTTTCACCACCACGATATTGGCCTACACCGCCAGAAGTCATTAGTCACGTTCGGAGTGCGCTAAACTGCTTCGTTAACCTCCTGCGAATTCGGACATTCTGTCCCATTGGTTCGGTTCGCGGGAATCCTGACCGATTAAACTCGTTGATTGATCTGACAGGCGTGTTTGATTGGCCATTGGTCGAGCCAGATATTTACAGCTCTTTTGCCTACCGGTGCGGACCGGTATTCGATTACACAAGGCAGCCAAAATATAGGAGGGGGAGGGCTCTTTTGCTGATTTCTTGGTCGATCCAAACTTTGTACCGGTAAGCGGGCGAATGAATTAGCAAATCAAACAATCACCAGCTTAAGTTAGGTCAGTGGTATCAGCTATAATGGTATGGTTAATAACATACAATCACATCGCTAATAGGCAGCTATCGGTGATCTATTTGAAGATTTGTGATGCGAATAGATAAACATGATCAACTGTCTCCGATTGTTGATCACATACACCGCATCCAAGACTCCTGGTCCTATCGTCTACGTCACGATCAACAGTAGACTCTCTCCTGCCCTCAACTACGGTTAGATACGGCCCGACTCCGTCACACCCCACCTAGACCGGCCCAGCCCTATGGACGCTAAAAATAACCCGCCTCGGGTATACATTTCCGATTGCATAAGTTTTGGAGATTCTATAAATATGTCGATTACTGCGGTACGCCAGCACAGCAGCGTGCTCATTTGTTCGGTCGTCCATCTCACTCCTCCTGGCTGAAGCTCGCTGTGCAAACACGGGAGCGCTCTTTCTAATTCGTTCAGGTGCTTCTGGCCCATCGGGTTCGGCAGACTATTCCCAATGCTTCAAACCGGGCTACCTAAGCGTTTGTCCCCTACCAACTTTACCGAGCATTGTAACACAGCAGCCACTGCTGCGGAACGGTTTCGAGCGCGTCTTGTGAGCTGAGCCCGGGATTACTCCACACTGCACGTGCTTCTCCACACGGGCGCAGCCGGTCGATCATTAGTCATTCGTCACCGTCAGCTACTTAAGAAGCGCGTGCGGCGGCACTGTTCGGCCGTTCGGGAGGCGAGATTTATATTATTTTATAGACACTTTTAAGGCAGCCGTGAGTGAGCGGGAATAGCAATTCAATTATTGCAAACGTTTGGGCTATGTTTGGGGACTCGGAGGGTGTAATTTAATTTTATACAGTCCCTACGGGTAATTGAAACTTGTTTCTCAATTAATACCCGTACATTGTTTAGCTTCGAACTTTACTTATTTGTTTGTAAACTGAGTTCATCTTAAACCACTCAACTGCTGTCAAAATCGATCTAATAGTCGATCAATCCCAGAAGTGATCAGATGTCACCAGATGTTATTGATGCAATAGAGTGTCTGGAAAAGAATAGAAGCTATCTCCATCTTATCTGCAATCCAATTAGTACACCAGGTACTCTCACCCTGCCGGACGCTTTGTCGGCAACGATCGTACCTGTATTACACCAACCTACCAACCCTACTGCCAGTTTGAAACGAATTGATTTCATTTAAGATTATGGTGTGCACCCTAAGCTACTGCCAGAGCTTCCATTTAGAGGTGCACGGATTCGGTCATTTGTTTTATTGCGCTGGCTGCCTTTCACGATATGATCGGTTCGCTGTTTTGCAAACAATGTATCTGTAGCCCCGATGGAACCGAACCGAACCAAAAATCTCTCACCCAACCGTCGGGAACGGGGAGCGTGAACAGCGTGTTCCGGACGGTCGTGACACAAGGCTTTTGTCCAATTTCAACACCGCGCTTGATCAGCAGATCACACGAAATACTCGCGGCACTGTTCAGGTGAAATGGCTTCGTTTACTTTTAACTTCTGTCCGAAATAAAATCGCCGCGTTTCATCGCTCCGCTTTCAAATACTCTCACGCCGGCCAACCATTCAGTGCGCCGGCAATGCTTCCCAACGCCCTGGCAACATCAGGTACAAACAAGTGAAATGAAAATTAAATGACAAAAAAAAAGGTTGCAGATTTCACTGAGTCGGCCATGCCTTATGGGGTTATTTATGCAAGGTGCGCAAAACCTATTCAAAAAAAAAATTAATGAACCTGACTCCTGCTCTCTTGCTCTCCGGGAACTAGTGCACCAAATTAGTTTCTCATCTTTTATGGAGGAAATGCGCCAGGCGGTTGTCTGAATGCCGATCGCAACAATGTCACCATTTGCTTTAATTATTTCTCCGGCCTATTAATCTTTGGCACGATGGATGCACCTTGCAGTAAATTCGTGTGTAGGAGCATCGGGTGCCTCCGACGGTGGTACGGACGGCGACATTGAGACCGAAGCTGCACGACTTATGACAGAATGCACTTAGAGTGCAGTGGCAAACGTGCCGCATATTAACATTGAATCATCAAACCAACCTGGAAAGACGGAGAGTGAGCGTGTGCGGTACCATTCGAATGCGTGACCTAGTAGCGAACTAGGGTGACCCCAGAGACCGGTCCGATGATCCGAACTGGACAGGCATGAGAAATGTGTGTACTTTCAAGGTTCGTAAAGAACGTGCCACTCACCGAAAGGGCAATGTTCTAATAAACTACTTCTATATGCTCTGGTAGAAGCATTCGGCGCTGGATTCGGTGTTTGCTCTGGGTGTTTTATTGAATGTTCTGTTAGTAGAATAGTAGATCGAGATGAGGACGATCGTACAGCCAATTAAAGCGTTTATCGAATGTCCCATGAGCTTTGAAACACCTGACAAACCATTTTATTGCCTACTTTCAGGCGTTAAACATCACCTTGAAGAGATTTATTTGCTTAGCATTGAAATGGCAAACGTTGATCATCGATCGACAATAAAAAGCTTAAGTATACTATTTTATGATACTTTAAACTGCTTACACCCTGTACCGTTCACAACCCCGATGCTACCGGGTTTTGCTTCCACAAAGCCCATCTTGAGAAATGCAAGCGTTAAAGATAATTTACACACAACAACAAACCTAAATCTTACCCAAAAGAGCAATACTATCCTGAGCCTGCTGCTGCACCTTGTATGATTCAAAACAGATGCACTCCATTAAGGTTTTTACTCCTTACAACAGTACAATTTATGTACGCGTTAACCAACCAGAGCATGTTCGTACCCACACAGTGCGCCGAGTTAACGAGTTAAATTTGGCTTTCAAATTAAACTGTCTCATAAATAACAATAACATTATTTTTGCTGACAACTTGTTGAATCGATTCCAACGCGAGCGCAATGTTGGCGTACAACGAAGAACGGCTTAAGATGAATGGCCCTCGAAGGGGGTTTTCTGTTTTTTTTGCTCTTTTCTTACCTCGAACATTGGGTGCAACGATCATCTGACAGTCTGTTGTAATAATTGCATCTGATATAATTCCTTCTCCAGTCCATAATCGCACCACTAAATCCGACGGTAACGAAGTGTGATAAGCCGTAAAGAACCACCGATAAGCGGTGGACTTTCGGGACTTTCGGGACTTTCGATTTCGAAGCGCCCCGAATTACGCAATTCTTGTGCCTCCCTTTCTCCCGGGCCCTTGCCAAAAAGGGCTTCTGTTACAACGCACTTTGGTCGGTGGTTTTTTGGCTACATCGACCAACCTGTCAGCCCCAACCCTGGGGAGTCGGACAAAAAAGCCAACTGTTTTGCATCTTCGTACCTTTCACTGATGCATTCAGCTGTCGGATCGGGCCCGTCGCACCGGTGACGTTTGAAGTCTCAGCTGCGCCAATCAGGCTAGAGTGACTTGGCGCGTCTTGCCACTTTCAAAAAATGGGACCCCCTGAAAACGGGCCGCATTTCCTGGGTGTTTATTTTCGCGCCCAATTCCAACCGTCCCATACGGTCGTGTTCTGGGTCTACTTTCATCTCGGGCAAGGACGGCCGTGCTCCGGGCTCGCAGCTCGAATCGCTGGGTGGTGTACGGTTGATGACAATCTTTTATTTCCGCTCAATTTGCAGTGACCGACCGATCGTGCACCCATGTGCTCTCCGCGCCTCGTGCAATGGGCATTGGCGTGACACGATCCGGCCGGTCCGAAATGTCAAGTCTACCACCGTTGCGGAGCAATGTAAATTGGGTGCGGAAAATGCACGGCTCGGTCAAAATTTTATGACGCCGTCCGCCAGTCCCGCGCGTGAACTGCCGTGGGTTGACTGCATCCCGGCGGTGCATCATCATCGCACGGGAAACCATAACCTAGATATTGGATGATATTTTCATTTCACGCCGAGCTGCATTTTTTCCCCCTTTGCTGGCTGGCCGGGTCCGACGCCCAGAGATTGACGGAAGATCTTTACTCTTGATGCGAAACATCGATCAAGCGGTGATCAGTGTGCGCTTGATGGACGCAAATGCGTTGAGGTAGATTTGCAACAAATGACGATATTTAAGACATTCCCTTAGACCGCTTAGCACTGGATTGGCTCGGTGACTCGGGATATTATTAGGTCCCGTGCATTTACCACACAGTTTCGCACATCGTGTTCGGCTACCGAGAAGCTGTGAAGCATCCATTTTATTGGCTTCCTCATCGGAACAAGACAAATTTTTACGAGCTGGCTGTTGTTACAATCATCACCGTCAGCACAATGTGTACCCACTGCGGGCCGTTCGCCAGTTTCGCAAGCAACTCGCTACGGATATTGGACGGCGCCATTCGTTGTTTCGATACACGTTAAAAAAAAAAAGGCCAAGAATGCCCGGTTCCCCGGAGAAGAAACTGGGACAAATGTATGTTTTGTGTGCGTGTGTGTGTGTCTTGTGTACCTGTTGCTTGTCGTCGGCTGCTGCTGCTCCGCCTCCGCCTGCCAACGAGACAATCGGTTTGCGAACGTCAGGAGCGCCCACCAGATGACACAGCCGGAACGCAACGCACTACGCAACGGAACACCGCACAAACGAGGTTAGCTATTCTTGGAGCAGAACATCTTCCAACCAAACGTTGGACCGTCGCTCTATTCGATACCCTTTACACGCTCGCTTGCCCGTACTCCGATACCAAGCGACCAGAACGACCTTGCGGCATCGAATCGAATTACCGTTCGTAGTGCGAGATGTAGTGCGGGTGGTCATGATTGTGCGGCTCAAATCGAAGGCCACAATTTGCAACTTTTCACCTCATCGAGGTAGAGTCCGGGGTGTGTCATTTCAGGGGCAGCATGATCCCGGCACACCGCAATTAATCGATCGTTCTCTTTTCCCGGTTATTGGCAATTATTCATCACCTCAACGCCATGTACTCCAATGTCAGGAAGTCAACCGCAACATCGGGCTCTTTTTCAATCAGTTTTTTGCTACCTTTTTCATCCAGACGACCTAAAGTAATGGCTTGCGGGAAGGTCATCATCACGTTTTGCTCTTTCTCTACCATTCCGAACTAAAGTCGTAGACTCGAGTCGTAAAACGATAAACATGTACTCTCAGAATTCCATTTCACCAGGACCACCACATTCACCTGTTTTTTAATAAAGCGAAATTCTCGATACATCGCTTTCCCACTCACAACATCTCACCATTACAATATTATCACCATAAATCCCATTCAATACGTCGTCCATTTCTTGCTTAACTCACACAGCGTAGTCGGCTGGAAGCGGTTCGAGGACAGACCACTTTTACCGACTGAGCGCTGAGAAAACTCGATCCATCAAGGCCAAACGCTATCTCCATCTGGAGCGCAACGAGCACAAAAGACAAGACAAGCAAGAAAGGCCGTAGTGAGAGGTCCCACAGCAAAACTTTCAATCTTCCCGTAAGGATCGCTCTGTGAACGCACTGTTATGCAAGATCGTTCTTAAGATCGTTCCGATTGGCATTCGCAAACAGTAAGAAAAAATAGGGAACGGGAAAATACATAAGAACCGGTGCGATCGGTTGCGTCACCGTTTGCCAAATATCATTCCAACCGAAGAAAGTGTTCCCTTTCGAATTTTGGCTACCGATATTCCTCGGTTGTTAAGCGATGTCTACGGGTGGCGATTATCACCGTGCAGAAGCGAAAGAAGAAAGGCACCGGAGACACCGGTGACAGGTGAGAGGTGACCTCGTATGGCTTGACCAGAGCTCACCAAGCATTTAGCTCTGTGTGTGCTATAAATCAAACACAATCAAACACGTACGTATCGACGGGCCGACTGACACAGAGCCTAATGCGTGTCACAATGGGACGTTCGTTATGCATAATCTGTTGATTGATTGGAGCCTGAATATGTGTATGTGCCCTGCATCCAATTAATTTGTTTGATAAAGTTGACACTTTACAGGGCATACGCCCTCTCAATCCTGTTTTTTAGTCGCACCAACTAAAGAACCTTGCATTCAACCTCCCCATGTCTTCACACCAGACTAAAGTTTCCGATCTGACCTCCAACGGATAATCCACCGTTCAGACACCACCAGGATTGACCCCAACCAAGCAACCGGTTAAGAAGATTGCACAAAAGCGAAAACAAAAGGCAAATTAGTGTCTTGACTCGCGTTGCACATCGTCCAATGCGCAGTCACTTTCTTTGCCTGCATTCGGTTCCCGCAATTCTGCTTTCGATTTTCTGATTAGAAAAAAAAACGAAGCGGGAAACCAATCAGTCCTGCCCACCTCTCGGGGAACGCATTCGGG
>LULA01017983.1:0-11307 GCA_002091835.1 Anopheles maculatus | reverse complement strand
AAAAAAAAAAACCGAAAACAAAAAGGGGTCGCCCGGTCCCGTACCGTGTTTGGTTAATTAGAATGTATTTTTAACCTTACCCGACCCTAGTGCCTTTTGCGACCGCGGTTCAATGCCGCTTTTATATGGTCGTTTGAGGACCGAGCACCATTAAGCGAAGCGAAGCCATTACGCCATCGTCCACGGTCGTTTCGGGAAGAGGCGATCCGGGACGCTACAAACAAACAATGATACCTCGGATCTTTTTCGATTAATGGCGTACTTTTAAAAACCCCGCCGAAGAGGCAAAGATGGTAAAAACAAGAGCACGGGCACGGGAAAATAACATCAGTACGCGCTAATTGTTTTCCATCCCATGTTGTTTTCCAGGGAGGGGTGGTTCTTTTTGTTGTTGTACCCGTGCTCCCTCGGTTGTAACGCCGATTGATGTAAGTGAGCCGAGGTTGGTGCCGCCCACTAGCGAAGGTGAAGCTGGGCAAAGATATTGTAAAGCGGTTATTCGAGGCCCAGGGTTGCAATATCACCAAACACCAGCTCCAGAAGATCAAACAAAGTCCGGAAAGGTGGCGCGCGAAAAGACATTTTTTTTGGAGCTCAAATAGACGAGTGCTCCAATTCTACGACACAAAACGCCCTTCGATATGGGGGCGATAGAGCGCCTAAGAAATTGCAGCCTACGCAGTCTATTCCCGAGCAGGAGTCACAATGAGATGTTGACTTTGATTCATCGCATTACGGCACCGGTCCGCTGAAGGAGGTCCACACCTTGTGTGTCCGCACGCAAAGTCAATAAAGAAATTTGAAACGCAAAGAATACGCGAATTACGTGCACCCGGGAGTCACCGGTTCGCGAAAGGTATCGGTGATTGGTTTCGAATGAAAAACAGCCCCCGGGATCCTTCGGGCACGATGGCAGATGTCGAATGCCTTCGTCCGAATGCGTGTGACGCGCACGACTCCGCAATGTCCAGGCAGCCGTCGCAGCGTTCGCACGAGCGTAATTCGATTTTCCGAAGCCCTGTTGTCCTCGGCGTTTTGTGTGGTGCGATGTTGAAGGCTTCGCAGAGTCGTGGGAGTTGTTGTAGCCGCGAAATGGCAGCCCACACCCACGGGGATGTTGCTGGCAAGAAGCCGTGGAGAAGATTTGTTGAATTCCATTCCGGAACGCGCCGTTGATGATGATGATGACGATGGTGAGATGCCGCGAGACGAGCGCTTTATGACGAGATCTTGTCATCTTGCCCACCGTTGGTCTACATGGGCATGGGTAGGAATGTTGGTGTATCGGCGGATTAGAAATATTTACGATATTTGCTCTGGCCGGTGGAACGATGTACGGCGCGATTGTTTTATTAGCTCGCATGCCTGAACCATTTCCAGCGGTCCGAGTTGGAAGAGGCAGAAAAGAAAACAAAAGCCCCGGCGTGCTCTCAGGAATCCGGTAACGGTTGGCGAGTGTAAGGCGCCAAACGGCTGCTAAGCGAAACCAGAATTTCTTGTTTTACGAGCGGCAAAATTTCGTGTGACAGGCGTCGGCAGAAGAAAAAAAAATCGCAACGGCACCGGTCCGAGCACACGGCGAGCGTTAAATCGAATAACGCGCCCAACCACGGGGTACGGTCGGGCCGATGCTGGAAGATGAGCTAGAAGATAATGAAGCTGGACGGGATGTTGGATCGATGGCCGTCAACCATCTGGACCGGACGGAGAAAGCTCATTTGTCATTCTATTATTGTGGAACCTGTAACCCCCCCGGGGGAATGGATAGCACCAGCAGTGCAGGCGGGACCATGTGTGCGCGTTGTGTTTGTGGTACTCATTACTCGAAATTCTTGCCATCCTAAACCCGGCGAAGGAAACGTCATGTTGCTGCTCATTTATTCAGACAAAGATTTGGAAAGGGTTCAACAAGTTTCGGTTCCCCCGAGTGCAGGACGGGGGAAGGTTTACCTTCCTACAGACAGCAACGACCTCAGAAGCCTACCGGTTTTTGGCGCGGGACGAACGTCCGTTAATTGTGGTGGCCGGGCAATCGGTGTATTGGAGCAGCTGTACCGGTCAACAGCGTTCGGATGGGATTGGAAGGTCTCGCAAATGTGTCCGACTGTCCTGTAACTGTCACATTGTAAACACCTGCCACAATCAAACACACGCATACAAACAATGTCCACGCCCAAACCAAACGAACGGGGCACATTCTGCGCTGGCGTTACCCAAAAATGTTCGATACATCATTGATGAGAATCGATTGGTACTTGACGGCAGTCACGTGATGGCGACCGTGTCATCGATCACATCACCGGAGGTTCGGTGACCACCGACTGACCTAGTTGGACCGGCGGCAGGATTACACCGTGGGCCCACACCGATCAGGTCCAATTTTGTCCACATATGGTCAGCACCAAACTTCCGCCGGCGGCAAGGATCTCCGAGAAGGCTCCAAGAATTCTTGGCTTGGACAGCGCACAATTCGTAAAAGGGAACACCCGGTTTTCAACCCCACCGCCCCGGGTCCGGTCAGGACCACTGGCGCTCTGACCATAGTAGGCGATGTAGGTGAGACCACTTTTTGTCCGCGTTCGTTTCGCCTCCTCTGTGTCTCCTCTGAGACTGACATTTGTCGCATACTTTCTCACGCAATTTGTGAGAACGCGTGCATGATACAAAAAAAAAGGCGTAACTGTTGTTCGTAACGATTACGCTGCGTCACATCGCTTATTTTCTCGCAGCTAGTTACGCTAAACGGCATTAGCGTTGATGCTCAATCGGCCGTCGCCGACATATTGACGGTTGCTTGCCGAAGCGCGATAAGACTCGCTCACACACCGACAGACGGAAGAAGGTGTTCCGGTCCAACACCTTCTACCAGGCGTCCAGTATCTGTGTTCGCACGTTCACTACTAGTAGCGTTTGTTTCTACACACAGCCACAAACACAACGAAAAAATCGCCAATGCTGCCATTCTCTTATCAGCTGATCTATAGTACGGTACGCTCGCTGTACACCGCGATTTCGATTCCGCTCTGCTGTAAAATGATGCGCTAGCGAGCCACAATTGAAGCGCACTTGAGCACAAAATGGCGAAAATATGAGCAGCTTAGTTACAAACTATTAGGCCACTAACCGGGTGGAAAAGTGTCTTCTAACTACATTCTCTCTCGCTTCGCCACTTCCGACGCTCACAATGCCACTGCAGAGCCGGCGTGTGAGATGAAGCGTCGGTAGCAGTCACGCTGATGGTGGCTGACTGATAATTCGCTTCAATGGTTCCCGCTTTTTTTCGCTACCAACTTTTTCCACACCAGCGTTGGCGACCAGTTTTCGGCCGGGTTGCACTAATCCCGATGGCAGCAAAGTGACGTTTGGCGCTGCCCGTATGCTTCAATTTCTAAGGCCAATTCCGGGAATGTTTCCGTGGGTAAAGTCTGGGCTGGGACATGCTTTTGCTTCACAAAGTAATTGCCGGGAACCTAGTGCTTTTTTGCTGTTGTCTGGGTAATGCAATGGCGGTGGTAATTAAATGGTAAGCAGCCAGAGATTCTAGAGAGCACATGGGACCTGGAACTTAACTCCCTTCGGTACCGGCAGAAACATCGATTTATCTCGTCCCGTTTTCGTCACTTCAGCTGACATCTGTCTATCGGCGGTCCGGGTTTCCAACGACGCCTCAAATTCCATTACGATGCCTGGAGCGTCGACGAAGATGTAGATTCTTCCCGATGTTTCTCTCACTCTCTCACACCCCGAGATTTACGACGCGCGACAACGCATCGCATTAGGGTAAAATGTTTATTTATAGAGCAATAATCATTTTAGCTTACCTTTTCGGGTTTGCAGCCGCACGAAACAAACGCCAACTGCAAGTACGCACACACGCTCACCCCGATGTGCTGGTGCGGTGCGCGTACCATCACGGATATTGGCAATAGATCACTGCCCGGTTTATCCCGGGGGCCTGGAACATCTTCCCGACAAAGTTTTACCCAAAGTCATTTGTGTTCGCACGTGATAGTGCGCCCACCAGTGTACCGGGGGTTTTTCCAAAAATAAACTTCCCCAGCTCGTGTGTGTGTGTTGTGCGGGCAGAAGAGATCTCGTGTTTTCATTATCTGCTTTTTTGTTTTTGGGGTGGGAAGAGATGTTTGTCGGATGCTCCGGAAACCTTGGTAAGTTGCGGACAACCGCCGGGAGAGATTACTGACCGTTTGATCTGTTCGCATGCCAAAAGTGGTACCAGAGTTCCACGTACCATTAGCCGATGGTTAAGAGAGAGTGTGTGTGAGTAGGGACCTAGGACATCTTCGCTGGTCCAATTTAGTCTCTAACCACATTTCGTCCATCAGCCGCGTGGGACACAGAGCCCACCATTTTACAAGGACCCCTTTTTGCGGGCGAAGAACACGAACCACAAGTTCTAAACCGCCACGCCACTTTTTGATAATCATCTGCAACCATCACCTGATGCGAAGGGATAGCGGGACCGGGACCGGGGAATTGGTGGCGATGCTTGCCGATGTGTCGGTACGTAAAGTATGGCCCCGGACGTAACGAATTTTAATTTCTACCAAACCGACTAGGCACCGGCACCGTAGCTGCGAGGACCGCTAATGTGTTTCCAATTGCATCTACTGACCAGTACCAGAAGTCTCTGGATGGAAGAATCGCTACCAAAGCTACCATACCCTGATCCAAACAAAGTAGAGACTCGGCGAAAACTGGACCTGCAGGATTGTGAGGTCGAATCGTAACGTCCAAAAAAAAAAAAACACCGAGAAGAGGACCTCACGGGAAAACTGGGAAATTGATTCGTTTCTGGTCACAAAACGCCGGCACAGGAAGAGGTCCGGTCGCTGCGTTTGCGGCCTTTACGTATCAGGCATCCAAGCGAATGTTCGCTGCTGGGCGAGAGGCATCGTTGCGAATGCTAATTTACCTAGCGTGTCTGTCACATGTTCCGGTCCTCCCAGGTACACTGTGGTCCGGCCGCTGGCCGAAAAGACGATTCGGTGTTGGGTGTTCTCCCCTGTTTTTTTTTTTTTGTTTCGCCTCTCTATAATGCAACGTTTAATGGATTTCTGCCGCCTGGCGCGAAAGGTAGCCCGAAGGTTTAGACCGACCACCGCCGATTCCCGGCCGGAGCTAATTGCTGGATCCGATCCAGATCCCTTGCGTCCACCGGGTATCGATCGTCACCGGATCAGCCGGACCGGGCTCGCCGTTTTAAAATAATGCAAAACGTTATTTCGTTTGATTGAAGTTCTATGAATATGGAATGTTAGTTTATGATGCAACGAAATATTCATCGAAATAGACTAGACACTGCCAGGTCCTGCCGATGTGAGCGGTGACCACGGGCAAGGACACACGGGCCCGAGGTAGGCGAGTCCAACGGAGGCCCATGTTCTACCCGTTTCTAGGGAAGAGCGAAGTTGAATTGATCACTCCCGCTTTTTTAACTCATACAGTCATATACAGTGTATGTGTGTGACTCTATGTGTGACCTAGAGTCCTCTGCATCTGTGTGTGTGTGTGTGTGTGTGAATAGTTTTTTTTGTGTCGTTTATTTATTTCTTTACTATTTTTTTACTACTGTTTTAGTTGCATCTCATCGGTCGGATTTTACCCATTACCTTTCTCCACTTCCTCGTTCCCCCACCCACTCCTCTACCCCTCCTGCCCGACTGACCAACACTACAAAGCAATTCATATGCAGCCGCGCGTTTTAGGAACGAATTTTGCATGCATTAAGCTCGCTCGCTCTCTCACACTCTCTCCACTAGTCTGCGTGTGAATATTTAAATTAAATTATGCTTCAGCGTATCCGTGTGTGTGTGTTTTGCGTTTTTTTCTTCTTCTCTGTTGTTGCACATTTTATTGCTGATCTTTGCTTTGTTTTGCGGAGAACAGTCAAACTAGCACAACAAAGCGAAACGGACACTCACTCACACACATGGACAAATGCACATAATCATGGAGGCGTTGCATCGTGGGTGTTAGGTCGCGGGTCGCTTGGTTTAATTCGTTCTTTCGTTCTCTCGTTTTGTTTTTTGCTGCTGTTTTGGTTTTTATTTTCATTTTTCTGATTTAGTTTGTTTGTTTTGTTTTTTTGATTTGCAATACACACGTTACCTATCTTTTGTTTTGTTGTTGTTTCGATTTATTTTATTTTATTCTATTTTTTTTTAATTTCAACCCACTCTCAAATGTCCCTGTATTGCACAACTAACGCTTCATCGGTAATAAAAATAAATGATGGTTTTTGCATCGTTTGTTTGTTTTGTTTTTTTGATTTGCAATACACACGTTACCTATCTTTTGTTTTGTTGTTGTTTCGATTTATTTTATTTTATTCTATTTTTTTTTAATTTCAACCCACTCTCAAATGTCCCTGTATTGCACAACTAACGCTTCATCGGTAATAAAAATAAATGATGGTTTTTGCATCGCTTCGGGCGACCATTTTTTTGTTTCGTTTGCTGTGCGCAATAATTTATCTGACCGGCGTAGTTCTGGTTTCGCTATCCGCTTGGTGGCACTGTGATACAAATCTGAAATCCGGTGGTTTTGCGTACCACACATGTAGACGTGTGTGTGTGTGTGCTGCAAAAAAAGTGATTTGTAAATTGTAATCTGTTCATTTTTAGCTCATCAATCGGTGTGGTTTGTGTTTATAAGAAAATTAAAAAAAAATACAATTTAACAAACAGATAAAAAAACTCTACCGAAACGAAAAAAGAAAATTAGAAGAAGTTGCATTAAAACTGATAAAACGGTTAATAAAGTTAAAATTAAAAAGAAAAAAAGTACATTAATATTGATAGTTATTCTATTCAAAAGTGCTTTGAACGCTGGATTTGTGCTGTTCGGTGCGCGTGTTAATAATTTCACTGTAAATCACGGTTAAATTGGTGAGTTTTTTGTCCTTCTTTTGCATTACAGTTGAACTGTCATTCTAGTTGTTGTTTGAAATTTGTTTACTTTACTAACGCAAACAAAACAAAAATGATCTTTAATTAATAAAGTGTGGATTAAAACTAGAATGTAAATAATACGGGACAATTAAAATAAGCTTGCACGTGGTAAAAAAAAAACAGTAGAAATATAAACTAAATTCTACAAATTTATAAACAAATCACTTACGACTTATAATTAATGAATGTGAAGAAAGTAAGAAGAGATAATTGAAGTTCGAAAGTAAAAGACACACGAATGTTGATGGAAAAAAACACTAAAAGAAAAATGAAAAAGAAGGATGCAAAAATGAGATAAACGTTCACTCGATTCAAGCCAGAAGGAGAATGAGCAAGATGAGAGATTGGTAAATATCCTTTTAAATGTGTAATCCAACACATTTACACAACACAATAGAGAAGAAGAAAAAAAAATCTTCTCTCCGAAGGAGAAGGAGAATAAGGAGAAGAAAACGAAGAAGAAGAAAAGAGAAAAGAAGAAGAGCAAAAAGAACTGCAACAAATTCAAAATAAACCAATCAACACAACAGAGCAAAAACGATTATCAAAAACTGAATAACATACATACAAGAAAATAAATGAAATTATAGCCAGTAAAAGGAAAAAGAAAACATTATTTAAAAAAACATATGAAAATTTTGTAGTGATTTATGTTACACTTGGAAAAGGAACGGAAAATCGTTAAAATATATACAAAAACATTTAAAAAGCTAAGAAATGGAACCAAATACAATAACATTTATAATATGCATACGAAAAGGTTAAATTTTTATCAAATTAGTTAGATTATAAAAACACAAAACAAAGGAGAAAGTTGTTGCAGTTGTCGCTTGCGTAAGAAAAGTAAGAAACTGCACCAAATAAATATATATATAAGAAAATTAAAAAAAAATACAATTTAACAAACAGATAAAAAAACTCTACCGAAACGAAAAAAGAAAATTAGAAGAAGTTGCATTAAAACTGATAAAACGGTTAATAAAGTTAAAATTAAAAAGAAAAAAAGTACATTAATATTGATAGTTATTCTATTCAAAAGATCGGGAAAAGTACAAAAATTTATCAAGCAAATAAAAAAACAGAAATAAAATCAGTGAAATTAAAGTGAAATTTTGTGAATTTTAAAGAAAATATCTAACGACCAGCACTCTTACCAACGGTTGTAGAAACAGTTGCAGTTTTGATTATGCATTTAACAAAATATTGCAAAAATAAGTTAATAGTCGTAAAAAAACACCATTAAATAACATAAAAAATAATAAATTTAACAGAAAAAAATGGGTAAAAACAAATAAAATAACAAAAACAGAAAATAAATCTCACATAATAATTGGAAACACTGGTTTCCTTTCAAGTGAAACATTCAAAAGGGGAAAAACGAACCCTGAAGCTTACCCAACACAACAGAAGAAACACTAAAATCACAGGCACAAGTTTACCGATCCGTTACGTTAAACACTAATTGTACATTCAACCGGCACTAATTGTCAAGATGTTTTCTGCCCTTTTTTGAAAGCCTCCTTTCCCTAGCTTCCACACACGAGAACAAAAGAACCCTGAAGCTTACCCAACACAACAGAAGAAACACTAAAATCACAGGCACAAGTTTACCGATCCGTTACGTTAAACACTAATTGTACATTCAACCGGCACTAATTGTCAAGATGTTTTCTGCCCTTTTTTGAAAGCCTCCTTTCCCTAGCTTCCACACACGAGAACAAAAAAACCCATATCACAACGACGTTTTAAATAATACAAGAACAACCAAACAACAAAACAAAAAAAACACCACACTAAAGTAAAGAAATCTTTGTCGCTTCTTACGCGTGCAGGGATAAAACTATCTGCGAGCGAATGTACCGGCAGAAGCGCAGCTAGAAGACACCGGGCAAACCAAACCATTACGCGGAAAAACCGTGAACCGTGAGCAGCGCGGTTTTGTGTCGCTACTTGAGCCCCCCCCCCACCCCGCGAATAAAATAATAAAACCGAGCGAAATGTTACAAAATGTGCCACATGAAGTGCTGTGTGTGTGTGTGTGTTTTTGGTGTGTTGCGAATTTTCTTCTTCTTCTTCTTCTTCTTCTTCTTGCTGTTGTGTGCTTTTCTTTCTTTCTTTTTCGCGTGTACGGTCTGTGACCGGATGGTTTCGCAGGATCAAAGAGACTCGTCGAATGGGGGAAAACACAAAAAAAGGAACACATTTCCTTCTGCTCATGCCTACGGTCTTCCGAATTATGTGTGTGTGTGTGTTATTTTATTTTCCAAACAATTTCTTCATCACCACCCCACCCGCACGGTTTGTACCGCGTGTGCACATCAACACACCACACCATATCATACCACATTTGACTCGGAAACATTCCGTCAGTGACTCATTTTCCGCGACTTGGCATTCCACGCTTGCTCGCTCTTTGCTCTCTGTGTGTGTGTGTGTGTGTGTAGGTAAATGCAGCGGCAACTCGGGGCAGAGTGAAACTGTGAATGCCTGGCTCGTGTCTTTTATCGATTCCGAATTTTTCGTTGGTTGAGTAAGAAGAAGAAGCCGAAAGAAACACACACACACACACACTCACGGGAAGCATTATTTTTACTTCTTTTCGTGAGGGAAGGAGAAGCAAAAAAATAAAAACGAAGAACACCCATCCTTAACATCGTCCTCCAAATCATGCTACCCGACACACGTCATGCATATTCACTTACCAGGGAAAAGGTGGTGTGCTGGCGGTTCCAATTTTTCGCCGAAAAAGAAAAACCGGAATCACACCGTTTCCGGGCTTAACCACGGGAAGCGACGAAAAGGGCAAAGCTCCGGGAATAGGGGGCGGAAGGTGAATAACTCTCCACTCCAGCCGGCGGTATGTCAATGGTGGCCCACACCGCCTTCGCGCACACCGTTTTATGATATGGCTCCGTGCATGCAAAGATTAAATTAGAAATGATAATTTCCACTCTAACAAGAATTTAATTAGGATAAATTTCAAAGAAACGCGTAATCAGGCTTTTAGCTGGCCCGCTGCCGTGCAAGCTTAAAGTTTTTGTGAAGGGGGTGTGTGTGTGTGTGTGTTAGGGGATGAACTAACATGAGGGGAGGGGGGGCGGAAAACCTCCGGCCAACAACAACAAATTGCGTGTGCCAAAAGTCGGCGTGGAAAAAAATAAAAATTTCAAATACAAAATAAAATAATGAAGAATGAAGGAAACAAAACCAGCAACAGCGAAAAAGGTGTACGGAAATGTAAAACCCCATTTACCCCACCTATGGATGTCCGCTCCACACCTCCCCTCTTGCCCTCTTTTTCCCCACAGTTTTTCCATGAAACAATGAAAAGATGGCATGGGATGAAGGCGTTTGCAGCTTCTTGCGGAAGTGTCTGTCGCGTCTGTCCTCGACGAATGGGGACGGATGTTAGAAAGGGGAAATAGAAGAGGAAGGGTGTGGCAAAGGGGGGGGGATGTGAAGAAAAGTACCGGAAGCGGCCCGGCATCGTCACCGGTGTGCAGTGATGATGAGCGTGAAACGAACCAACAAAACAGACCGAAATCATTGTCACCCGGTTTTGTTGTCCAGCGTTCGGGGGCTAGTTCTCTCCTGTTTTTTGTTGCTCTCTCGCTCTCTCTTTCTTTTTTTTTGCTGTGAAATTTTCACCTTGCTACGCACTTTTCTTGACTTTGAAACGTGCGTGTCGGGACACAATTTGCATTACGAATAAAGATATTAAATGTCAAATTATGAAACTATAAAGGTTTTAATTCTTCAATATTCAAGTTAAACTATTTTTAAAACAAAAAAGATGGTCAATAAGGAAAAAAAATTAAAAAGAATTTGAAAAAAGAGAAGAAAACAAAATTGGAAACTAATAAAGCAAACAAAACAACGGTGAACAAATGGAAAATGCACTGAAACTACTAAAACAAACGTATAAGATTGGCTTAAAAAAATGGAAAATGAAAATGGAATCTAAAACTAATGGAAAAAAGCTAATAGCAAGAAGGGAAATTAAAAAGTAGACAATAAGAATACCATTACCACATTAGCAGATGATGTTTTTCTAATTGTCTTATTTAAATGCTACTTCTTCTCTTTAGATTTGCTGTTCAATTGTTTACTGTTGCCTTTCTCCTCGTTTTATAGCATTTATTTATTGTTTTTTATTACATCTTCGATATCTTCTCTCTTTTCTATTTTCGTTTCGCTTTCCTCGCAGTTTAATCAAATCATGAGTGCATTTACAGTGTTTGTTTTTTCTTTAAAAAGCTTCAATTTTACCAACAAAAAAAAAACAGATTTTATCTTCTTTAAAAAGACATACTTTAACATCCGGTCCCTCTGATGA